>JAAXNX010000310.1:0-33924 GCA_036491905.1 Folsomia manolachei
CCATAAATCGCCAATTGAGAAGGCTGACCCGGGGTCGAAGTCTGGAGCGAATGTCCCCATCATTGTCCCCATTGGAAAAAAGGGACTGTGAGCAATTGCAATCGAAAAAACATCTCGGCTTCCCACAATGTGCCCGAACCACAGGTTCTCGACTAATACATTCACATATACACCCCAGCCGACAACTCGGTGCTTTGCAACCCTCCTCATCCCTCAGATCTGGAGGAGGTGGCATGGAACAGGTTCTGTAATCTTCATCCAACTCCAAAACGACATCCTGCTCCTTGATGTAATCCGTGTGATTAATTTCCATAATTAATTCCCCATCAATAAGGATCCGATTCCCTTCCAATCTCTCCACCGTACATCTTTCGGCTTCATCCCATTTTTTATATTTAGCAAACGCTGACCGCAGTTTCCTCTCCCGATCCCTTACCAGGATACTCGTACTAGTCCCAAGTCTTTGATACTCTGCAGCCGTCTTCCCATTTTGAATGGATGTCTTCATAGGAGAAAGCATGGGGCGTTGCTTTTTACTATTGGTTTCCTGCTTGACTTCCAAATCCTTAATAAATTCCTTATGTGGGGTTGGTACAAATTCCTCTGGAATGCTCAGAGCACACCGGACAGCCTCCTTATCTGAGATACGATATTCCGATAACTCTCCTGCCTTCCTACCCAACTCTTCCTCGCCCAACGTCGTCCTCGTGGCGTGGTGACTGGCGTGTTCCAATTCCAACTTCTTATGAAGCATTTCGCCCGGAAATTTAGTTTCCAACTTGTCCCTGACCTCCACCCCCTCAATTGGGATGCATGGGCAACTTTTTTTCGTTTCCGGAAATTATTACTGATATCTCAAAATTTATGTGTTTTGTACACACGCACGCAATGACGATTCTGGATATCAATCCTCTGCCCCACCACCAGTGTGAGGGCAACTCTGAGAGTTGGTTGTATGCTTAGTTCTCTCTCTTTTTGGTTATACCATAAAAACCAAGCTCCCAACTCACTGACTAAGGCACAATGTACCTTTGTATGTTGGTTGGTTGGGTCCGAGTGCAAGGCCATCTTCCCAGGATGTGTGCAAATACTGTGGTGGATTGGATTTTACCCACCTAAAACTTAAAACTAAATTCTACTTTTTCCGAATTTGGATAGTTTTTAGAATAAGAAACATTGCTCGGCTTCACTCAAAAAAAGAAAAGGTTGCTGACAAGAAGGGGTTGTCCCTGTTTTGGGAGTTGAATTAAATTTTTGTGCGCATTTATACTACAAAAACTTTTAGTTGTTCGAGTTGAGGACAACATGTTTATTTTATGGCCCAAATTTTAGTGTGGTAATTAATTAACGGATTTAAAAAGAATAATGGGTCTACCATGGCTGAACAATGAAATTTGGAAGAGCTGGGATCGGACTGGAAAAAATATATTGTGAGTGGGAATTACAAGGACACTACTTTTTAATGGTTTTTATATTGGGTTTATTGTTTTTTTACAGTGTTAAGGAAATCTCTAAATATATCACTATTTCGAGGGAACCCGACCAAAATGGAGAAACTGGAGAGGTGGGCGAAGAAATTGGGCAAGTTTCACACTTGACCCTTGCCGAAGGTTTGTTTTTTGGGGGTTCTATCATAAAAATTGGAATTAAATTTGAAACCCAACCTCATTAATTTGTTTTTTTTATTTAGGAGATCAATTTAAGGAAGCTGTGTACTGCCTTTTGAAAAAGGGATGTATCGGAACTCTCAAGAAGGAGAAGATTGCTGTTGTTGTGAAAGAATTGGTTCAAGGCTACCCACAAGTTGCCAGTTTGATTGGAGATTGTTTTGCAATTTTGGATGAAGAAACCAGTATACGACAAGAATTGAGGGAAAAGTTTGTAGGGATAGTTAAGAGTTTAGATGGGATTATAAATGGCCTCTTGGTAGAGAGGCTTAATATCGACAACTTGGCCGAGGTGGGGGTCATTGCTAACAAGAAACTATTCAATACGCGATTTATTCGATTAAAAACAAAGCTATAGTAAGTAAATGTGGTTTATTTAATGAGTGGACTAATTAAATCAACAAAGTTCCCTAATGAATGGTTTTTTTGTTTAGTTTCAAACAACAAAAATACAATCTTTTTCGTGAGGAGAGTGAAGGGTACGCAAAACTTGTGGCTGCATTAACTCCTCCGTTTACTTCTAAATCTTCGGAGGCTACTACGGAAGTTATTCAATGCCTTGTTGGTAAGAAAGACATTACGTCAAACCTCTGTGTAAATGTGTATGTATAAATTGTGTAATTTCCTTTCTAGGACGGTTTAATCTGGATCCAAATCGCGTTTTAGATATCGTCTTGGAAGCATTTGAATGCAATCCTGTCTGCTACTTTTTCATCCCACTACTTCGTAGTTTAAGTCCTTCTTCTGAGACTGTGTCAGAGATTTTGGGGTTTAAACTTCAAAACCAGGATGGGCCAGGGGACTCTTTATTTGTTCAAATTGCACTACTACTGCAACACGAAGTGATTTCATTAGATGAGATGTATACTTGGGTAAATATTGTGCTGTTTTGAGTGAAACTATCAAGAATCAATAATCGTATTCGTATTTTTAATAAATGTGTGTTTGTAGTTAACCCCTGATGACCGGTTCATCAAGAAAGACTGGGATCGTCAATCCAAACAGGCTAAGGAATATGCTAGGAAATCAATGATTGTGACTATTAACAAAGATAAGGAAGAAGAACCAGAAGATATTACATCGCCAGACGATAGAGTAAGTGTCAAACTAAGCAGATGATTCTTATTATATTTGAATTTGCTGTAAAACATTTCTTATTGTTTTGTAGTTTACGGATAACCAAAAGTTTTGCCTATGCGAGGCACTGTTTAGCGTTGGAGATTGGGATAATGCGTTACAACTAATTAATAAACATCCACAATACGCATGCATCAGCCGAAAACGAATTGCTCTTAAATTAATTAAATTGATAGAATATGTTATACACCCTTTGTACTTGAGGTGAGTTTTTCTTTCTTTGTAATCGACCTGAACTTTTAATACTACTGAAATATCGCCATTAACAAAATTGTCTTATTTACTCCCTGTAGTGTGAGGAAGCTATCAAAAAGCTTGGGATCGAGTGAAACGCCGATTTTGGTTAATGATGAAAAAGCCCCAGAGAAAGTGAAAACTTATCCGCACCTTCTTGGTAAGATCGACATGATCTTGGCAATTGGACCCTACTTGTATCACGATCCCAAAGTTTTGTATAAGCTGTTAAGAATCATGGCACATTATTTGAATAAGGTACTTAGCAGAATTGCTACTCAATTTGGTTTAACTTTGAATGCCTACTAACGAAAGTTTTATTCCCAGAGTGCCACAAAGAGGCTACCAATGTATTTCAAGTTCCTCACAGTTTTTGATGAAGTAATATTGCCCGCAATATCCTTCTTGGATGCGAACTGCGCAATTACTGAAGAGGTCTGGAAAACCTTGCAGTATTATCCTTATCATCATCGGTAAGACACAGAAATGCGTTAAGGTTAGTGCAATTATTTATGTTTTATTATTTGTATATGTAGATTTCGATTGTATGGATCTTGGAAAGGAGAATCTATGCTGTTAACCCATCCTTCTCTGCTTCGAAAACGTGTTGACCTGGTCAAAAAGATTAAGCATTTAATGAGAAGGATTTCCAAGGAAAATGTCAAACCAATGGGACGCCAATTAGGAAAACTTGCTCACTCAATGCCTGCCGTTGTTTTCGATTATGTATGTTTTATATCTTATAAGTCCTGTCATCTTACTTCTTTTATTGGCTTGGATTACCATTTAGGTTTTTTCTATGTTTCAGATTTTATCCCAAATCCAATTGTTCGACAATTTGATTGCTCCCGTAATTGACGCTTTAAAATTTTTGACAAGTTTATGTTACGACGTGCTAGGGTACTGTCTACTTGAGGCATTATCACCTAGTAATAATAGTACTTCTGGATCTATGTCAGTAGTAAGTGTGAAATTTACTTTAGATATAATGTATTACGATGCTGTTAATATAATTTTATGATTTAAATTTCTTTGCAGATGTTGATGCCAAACCGTCCAAGGACTAAGCATGATAATTCAACAATATCCTCATGGCTTCAGAATTTGTCTTCGTTCACTGGAGCCATCTGTAAAAAATACAACGTCGAGCTTGTTCCAATACTTCAATACGTATCGAACCAACTTAAATCCAAACAAGGTCTTGATTTATTACTTCTGAAAGAAGTCGTTCAAAAAATGACGGGAGTTGAAGCCGCCGAGGAAATGACTACTGAACAACTAGATGCAATGGGTGGAGGAGAATTACTTCGCGCTGAGGTTCTTATTAAACTAATTTTATCCCAACTAGATTTTCATACAAATTTGTTGAATAGTAAAGAATATTTAATTTTAGGCGGGTTACTTTGGCCAAGTCCGTTCTTCCAAGAAATCTGGGGCAAGGCTGCGGGAAGCAGTGTCTGCCAACGATTTGGCCGTTACTTTATGCATTTTGATGGCACAACAGCGTAACTGCATTGTGTATGAGGACAGTCAAACGTTGCACACCAAACTAGTTGGAAAACTTTATGATCAGGTAACAGCATCACCCATTTACGAATGTCATTTATGTATGTACATTGTGTGCTTAACGTACAATATTTCTAAACAGTGTCAGGACACTTTAGTGCAATTTGGTACATTCCTCGCCAATTCCTGTACCATGGATGATTATTCTAAGAAAATTCCTGACTTAGCCGGATTGGTTAAAGAATATCACGTTTCTCCAGACGTCGCTTTTTTTCTTTGGAGGCCAATATTTGCTTTTCAAATTGGAGTAAGACATTTACTACAATCGCTTCCCGTTGTAGGGTCGTTGTGAATGAAGACATAACGATTGGATTTTTTTCTTTTTTAGGCAGAGTACGATAAGCTTAGAAGATCGGAGAAAAACCACAAAGCAATGACCGTAGTTCAACGTCAAGATAAGTACTCTGAAGCAGCCAATATGACATTTACTCCAATAACTGAAGTAATGCGGAATTTTTTGGCTCCGAAAATTTGGGAAGATATTTCTCCTCAATTTTATGTGACCTTTTGGTCTTTGTCATTATACGACCTGTTTGTTCCGAATGAGGCATACGGCAGAGAAATAAACCGAATTAAGCAAGCGTCCATTGGTTACGGAGAAAGTAAAGATTTGCCTTCAAGTAAAAGGAAGAAAGAACAAGAGAGATGCTCTGTCATGATTGAAAAATTGCAAGATGAGGAACGCCGTCAAAGGGAGCATGTTGACCGTGTGCTCGCAAAACTAAACAAGGTAAACTTTTTAAACAAGCCAGTGCTACATTCAAGTATCTAAAAAAGAAGATTATTTATGTTGATTTCTTGAATTGCAGGAGAAAGACTTTTGGTTTGCATCCAGAATTGCAAAATCAGCGAAAAATGAAGCTGTCACGGCATTTTTGCAACATTGCCTGTTTCCTCGGTGTGTTTTCACTGCGCATGATGCTCTGTATTGTGCCCATTTTGTGAATATTATCCACTCATTGTCAACTCCGAATTTTTCAACACTGATATGTTATGATCGCGTAAGTTTATTTTATATTTCTGTGAAAATAATTCCAGTTAATATTTTAAGTTATTTAATCTTCACAGATATTCTGTGACATTATTTACACGGTAACATCATGCACTGAAAATGAGGCCAATCGATATGGAAGATTTTTATGTGCCTTGTTGGGTACGGTGATGAAATGGCACGGGGATAAAGCAATTTTCGACAAGGTATGGTCTTATAATTTTCAAATTCGCTGTTATGATGAATGGTTTACTGATATTTCTGTCAACCTTTTATGTCCTATTAGGAATGTGCCAGTTTTCCAGGCTTTGTTACAAAATTCCGAGCTGCAAATACCGTAATGACAGAAAGTAGCGATCATGTTGACTATGAAAACTTCAGACACGTAAGTAGAGTTTTCTTGCAGCTGATGCACTTTGATTATAAAAAGTTCAATTAATACCTAAACAATTATGGGTATAAACCCACAGGTCTGCCATAAATGGCACTACAAAATCACTAAGGTACGGTTACATGTTTAATTCATTCCTTATCGCATTATTAAATGAACATTTTTATTTTTTAGTGTGTAATTGTTTGCCTGGAGTCAAAAGACTTTATTCAAATACGAAACGCTTTAATTGTGCTGAAGAGAATACTCCCATATTATCCGAAAGTGTCCAATTTAGCGACTGCTGTGGAGCGTTGGATTGAAAAGGTAATTTTTATTTCGGCATGAACGAGCACATAAGCTTTTTGTATGTAATGGAAATACCAAAATATGATACTACAACATTATATTACGTGTTTAGGTCCGAATACTGGAAAAGGACAAACGACAGGATATTTTTGCATTAGCCACAAGTTACGTTGGCCAGTTGAAAGCGAAATATAATTCTTTGATCTCAGAAGAAGACTTTCACCATAAGCCTACAGCTGAAAAGATAGCAGAGAAACAAGCAAAGGGACGGCAAGTCCCAAAGGAAGAGAAGGGCGTCGCAAAAGATAAAAAGAAATCATCAATAGTACCCAAGTCCGATAACAACACAGCCACCAACTCGATATCTTCTCCTGGACTAAATCACGCCACCATTAGTAGCACACCCTCCACTCCTAAGATATCAAATGGAACGCCTGCTGGAACGGCTCCAAGTTCTACTAATTCCACTCCAAATTCTAAAAAAGAGGCTGGTACTCCAAACTCAGGAAACGTTACTCCTAATAAAAAAGATTCCAATACTATTAATTCGACATCTAATCCAAAAAAGGATCCTAACCTCAGTGTCACCCTTATAAGCCAAAGGTAGGCAAATTAATTAAAATTAAAGCCGGACTTGAAATTTAATGGACGTATTTATCTTTCCCTGTAAACTAATATTAAAATTTTTAATATCATAGTAAATCCGCCCTCGAATCTATTCCGAAGTTGGTTATCAAACGAGAAAAAAGTTCCTCCGAACCGAATGAAGAGAAATCAAACGAGAAGATTAAACGTCCCAAGTCTCGAGAAAGTCCACCAGAAGTAACCGTATCTGCAAATGGGAGGAGTGCATCTGCTCCAGCTCCAATGTCTACCTCATACGCTACATCCAAGCCTAATTTATCCCCAGGTCGTGGAAATGATGACAAGGATAAAAGGCGGAAAGAAAAAAAGACGGACAGAAAACGTGATAGGGATACCTCAACCCACGTTGATTCTAAAAGAAAGCGGACCGAAGAATTTAATAACAAACCAAACCGGATTTTATTAGCTACAAAATGGGAGAAATTAGCTAAAAAATAAACACCCTTCTTAATTATTGAACTGTTGTATTTTCATTATGTAATACATTAATAATTGTACTATTATTATAATTAAATATTATTTCTATTTTGTTATTAATGAATATTTACTTCCTAAGCCGAAGTTTCCTTCTTTAAAGTTGGAGATCCCTTAGTATTCGTTAGTCCTTGCCCTTCCTCTATTCGAGGTTCGATTACCTTTTTTGACAGCTCAATATCTCTTCGTCCGCTTTGAGAGAAAAACATAAACAAAATTATTATTAGTTATTATTACATTACCAATTGCTCAAATTTAATTCTCATTTTGTTCACAAAACATTTTATTACCTATAATCTTCCGCTGCATTGATCTCATGGGCATGTTTTCTATTCCTATAGCATGTGAAAATAACTAAGGCAAGGAGAAGGAGGGGGACAATTATGCCCAGAACTATTCCTGCCGTTTTTGCGCTATTGACACTTTCATGTTCTCCGGATTCTAGAGATAGACAAATATTCATAGACATATTTTTCGGCATTTTTAACACGAAATAAATTCAATGAGACTTGAATTGGTAGAGGGTAAAAAATAAGTATAATAAACACTGTTTATGGGTACTCAAATGACAATGCAACTCAACTTAAACACAACTTGAATTGGTGTTATCATATTTTATAAACAATTTTAACCTTATGAAAATGCGCACAATTAAAATTATTACTGCATGGATACTTACACCATTCTAGTTGATATCATGAAAAAAAGGAACAACTCATGTTTTAAAAACTGCATAATATGAAATTTGGCCTAATGGTAGCCGAGTTATCTACATTTCTAAACTAAATAACAATTGAAGGAATTTTTCTACACAGAAACTTTCGGGGAAACGAAAGCCCTTCTGGGACTGGCGTCTTTATCCTCATCATCCGAAGAGGTTGGAGGAAAATCAACATCTGCCCTCCCAGGGAGGGGTTCTCCAGTATAGTAGACTCCATCATAATTAGAGGGTTGTTTTGGTTGTTGAGCCAAAGGTGGTGGGGGTGGAGGTGTGGCCGTAGCTGCAGAATAACCTGATCCAGATGTTCCCGACCTTTTCCTACCTCCTCCATTTGGCTGTCCATCTCGTTTACTGGATGACGAAGATGCTCTTGAAGATCCTCTCGAAGACCTTGGAGAACCTTCAAGTATTTCCAGTCGCTCAATTGGCACTGCTCGGAGAATGTTCATGCTCTCTTTATTGTCAGCCAAGGGTGGATCCATGGTTGTAATAGGGACGCTAATGCTGCCTCTACCTCCTTCATCATCATTATTTCGCTGCATGATTGGGGACAATTTGATGGGATTGTGTTTGACAGTCTTTTCCGTGTAGTACAGCTCAGGATCCTCTTCCTCCGCAATTCTTCGGCAGTAGAGGATGACAAAGAAAACAATGAGAATCAAGGGAACCAGGATACCCAATATGATTCCTGCAGTTTTGGCACTTGACACACTCGCGTGTTCACCCGATTCTAATCCAAAGGATGGAAGGAACGTATTTTCAGAATGAGTCTTCGTGTAGGAATAGTAAAAGTAGTGTAAGTATATCTATCTAATTCTAAAGTCACTAGTGTCTGTATAGGAGTTACTTTCTACGGCATGCAAATACTAAATAGGATTAGATCAGAGAGAGACATTAAGATTGATGTAGTCAAATGTAGTGAAAGTTGAATTGCAATTGTCTGCCAGTACAAGTAATGGCGATGATGGGATAAGGAATTGTTTCAAGAAAGTTGCTAAGTATTACATGAAGAAAGAAGTTTGTGTAATAATGAAAATAGAAAAACTAGCTTTAAACATAAATTGAGACAAAGGACATACCTATGCATCTCGTTGTCTTTGCCGGATTCCAATTAGCCCATTCAGTTTCTGTTCGACTATCCTGGGCGCCTTTTGGGATATTCCACTCCCCATTGGCTTGACAAATTCGTCGCCGTTCTCCAACGAGGACAAAATCTGGATCACAGTCAAAATCTACCTTGGTCCCAGGAGTGTAGAGGAATGTGCTTTTCCTGCCATGGATTGGCGTCATTAGAGCACCACAGGAAATAACTGGAGAAAGAGATTTTTGTTTGCATTTTAGAATTAAATGAGATAAAAGTGGAAAACCAAAAGGAAAAAGAGGAAATCATATCTTACTCGGTTTTAGTTCATTTTCTTTCATGGATAAATGTTGAGACTGATAATATTTTGTCCAGTGACCGTATTCCTTGTTCAGAGTCATGCTGTAGTCGTATTTGCATTGGTAAGAGTCTCCGCAGAAGTCATCAACCGTTTCGGGTTTTAGGGATCTGCAGTCCGGAATAATTAATGTTAATTAGTAAAAATGGCATTTAAACAGTGGAATCCAAAAATGTTAAACATTTGAACCTACACATTCAGTGGAATGATGGATCTAGGATCAATGTAAAAGTTGGGTCTGAACATTTTGTCATTGTAGTTGGAGCTGGTTTTTCCATTTTCATGATAAAACAAAGAGTATCCCTTCTCTTCCGTTTCCTTCTCATCAATTGCCCCTATTCAATAAGCAAAAGAAATAGAATTTCGTATGAGATTTGCATGAAAAAAATATCTTACAGTATTGGCCAAAATGATTGTGCATAGTCTCCAAATTATTAGTGTTTCCAATTGGACCCAGATTTCCGTCTGGAAGAACAAAGTCATCCTCAATCAGCCCACTCCAATTTCCGAAGAGCCCTCGAGTTTGGTTCTGCAAATTAAAAACGTACCCTTATTTGTCTTCACTTGCACATTTCTAATAGAGATTTAATAACTGTGAAGAATTTTTACCAAAAACGTCATCGGAAGGTAAACTCGTGCCGTCATATGTCCTTTATTCTCTATAACTTCCACACCAGCTCCAGACTCGAACATTGCAATGACATGAGACTGGTTCTGGATGCTGGTCGGTGTATACACGGTGACTCCTGGAAATGAACGAAATTGAGTATGACACACATTTAGTATGCGGGTGAGATTATGAGACAATACCTGGAAAATATTGGATTTTCTGGGGATATCTGTCAAAAAAGACGCGATGATGATCAACAATGATATCCAATTTGTAGCGCCACTGGGCATCTCGTGGACGAAGCCTAATTTCAACGGTGGCCGACTGGTTATCTCGAGCGGCGATTGAAGTCAGAATCGTAGCCCTAACTTCATTTCCATACTCATCTTGGGTAAGTTGTTCGAATCTTCCCTGAACGTCCAGGCGTTGCCGATCCGTTTTAGACTTTACGAGAACATACTCTCCTTTCCCGTTAAAGGTGTAGGGGAGACCGTCAAACGTGTAGATGTGAGGGTCTCCGAAAACCGTTGCTATAATGGTGACACCATAAGTAATGAGTTACAATTCAAATTAATTCTTATCGACAATTTCATTTAATCTTCTCACCAATGCCTGGAGGTTGGTAACCAACACAATTTTGAGACACTCGTCTTTCAAAACGGAATGTCATACACCACCAACTCTGATCTGGCTTCCACATGCAGCAAGGGAAAAATGGAGCAATATCGTGCAAATAGTGGGACAAGGATGGAACCTAAGCACGTTAGAAAATTTTTTGTAATGTCAAATAGTAAGAACTCCATAGTGCGAAAATTAAAACAATGAAATTTTTCTCACTTTGGAAGCTTCATTCCATGGGATGTGACCGTAATCGTGAGCTCGACCTGAAATATTTGAAAGTTTTTCAGTTTTCTCCCTTACACAAATTATTGGGAATTCACGACTGCCAACAATGAAAGAAACTGGCTATATATAATGCTGTTTAAACTGACCTGGTCTTCCGCCCCATTTCTGGTCATAAGTCATCATTAAATATCCGTGAATATCGTAGCAACATTGTTGACCTGCGCCGGAGCGACTGTTTCAAAAATAATTTATATAATCATTAAGTCTACGTAATTCCCTATACGGTGGTAATTAATAAGCACTTACGTTGGCATTGCAGATCTAACACAATGCTTCGCATTTACATGCAAATGACAATTTGAAACTTTTCCGTCCTTATCGCAATTCTGGTCTGGCAAAAATCGTCCCTTATCAGCAATGGCTTGTTCCAAATTACAAGGGCAGATGGGAAGCTATAAGCACATGATTATTAAAACTTTGTATCTATCTAACAACTCGTTTGTTGTGTTGACAAGTAGCTTACATCGGCTGCAAAATTTTTGAGAAGTCGATCTCGAACAATCCATTGTTCACACATTTTCCCACTCCATTCTCTTCCATACTTTTCCTGCCATTGGGGTCTTAAATACCATGCCAAAGGAATTGGTCGACTCCACAGTACCCTACAAAATCAGACATTGACAACTTATACTACATCACTCCAGTGAATCTGTCTGGAAATATATAAGTAAACTATTATTTGAAAGCTTACGGAGCATATAGGATTCCGACAGATGCAGAAGGATTAGAAAAGTTGACGGTGACCAGTCCAATTTCCAAATCAATCGCAAACTTTTGTTTCTTTCTGTGAAAGTCTTGTGGGTTGATTACATATTCTCCATTGTTAGCCACAGATTCCTAATTAAATAGTAATTAAATTTATTAATAATATAATTTTGTCCTGTTAGCATTGTGATTTTTAGCTCATCTTACCGCAAGAGTATCAATGTAGATCAATTCAGGATTGATTGTGTTTTCTCGATAACCCCACAAATTGATAGATACGGGTGCATTATTGTCCAAAGTCAAATTCTTGTAGTCCCATCGGATCGTGAGCTGCTGTGGATTTTCTTTCAAGTGGTCGCTATCCGGAAAAGAGACAAGTTCTGGCGCAGTGAATGGCGTTTCAACAAGGAATTTTCCCTTCCAGTGAAGATCATTGCTCCCGTCAACCTCCACGAAGAGGTCAATGTAGCCAGTTGCGTATAAGGGGGGCATAATACAGGTGGCACGATTCTCATCAATTACCGCACCAGGCACCTTCAACGTATTAAATCGACACGTGATTTTTTTGGTGCGGTCAAAACAGGGGCCCGTCACGTTAACTATTGTGCCTCCCAACATGTTTCCACTTTCTGGGGCAAATGTTAGTTGTTGTCGGTGAGCAGTCATGTCATCTGCATTTATTCGAAATATAAAAATTAGCAAGAATTGACGACAAATAATGTAGACAAAGAAACTCATTAAATGAACAGGAGTATGAAAAACGAGGCAAAGTGAGACTAGGCCGATTACTTACAGAGTTCCGGAATACATTGTCCAGGCATGATTTTTTCATCGGCACGGAAAATATGACGGCCAGGAAACTTGTTAACGTTTCCACTCGCCATAATATTTTGAAATTTGGGAGACTGGGAGTATGGCTTGTACTCGAAAGCACGAGTACCATTTCCGGCATTGAAGCCAATCTGAAAAAGTATGATGACTAATTGAATAATCTTTTCAAATGTGTGGATTTATTATTAATCTCACAAATGCTGGTGTTCCTCCTGTTCCATCCTCGGAAGAACCTCCAGCCTCGGTATGCGTTGTCCAGCCCAAATGTTTGTAATTGAATAAGATATAAGTCCTTGTCTCATCCGTTACAATTACCGTTTGGAAGGTGTTGGTCTGTTTTAATAAAGTGTTTTTTTTAGTTTTATGTAATCATTTTCGAAAAGACCATTGCATTTCTTACCGTTTTTCGTGCATGAATAGTTCCACCAGCAAATGACACATTTTTCCAGGTCACAATTAAAACATGACGTGGTTCAAACCATTCTGCGCCAACAATTCCTTCTCGTACATCCCATTTTGATCTCTCCCTCAATTCCACACCCAATTGATCCGTTCTTCCCATCAAATTTGGCTCAATTCTTCAAAAAAAAAAACATTTTCGTAATTACCACGGCAGTAAAGACAGAAACAGAATCAAGTTACTAAATGCATGGTTATATTTTTTTAAATACCGGAAGTAAACACCAGATTTCCGGCTGTCTAGCTCATCTCCGGCCAACTCTCCAATTTTACATTTGGAATAGAAAGGCCCAATAAAGGAAGGATCCGCTTGCTTGGGGTATTCAACAATTGGAAATTCCAAGGGATAAGTTGGGGATAGTGTGGGTCCATCACTGAATGCCAAGTAGCCGTGCAAAGATACCTGTTTTCATTTAATAATAAAGTCACCGTATGATGTAATCCCACAAGATCAGGTCAATAAGTAAGAGAGGGTAAAGGGATAAGTATTTACCCATGTGTAATTAAATCCCATTCCAAAGAAAGGCAAGAGAAAGTTCAAGTGTTTGGAAATTTGTGGGGAATTGTCTCTCATATTTTTCTGATAGTCCCCGATATTGTCATTGGTTCCCCCTGTGAATCATGATTCATCATTCATTATCCATCCAAAGGTCACATGATAAAATAGAATAGTTTCCCGTTTCCTACTTAACCCTTTCAGGTTAAGTGGTTACCTTGATCATAAAAAGGATAGAGCAAATCTGCCCGGATTTGTCTCAACCTATCTGGAGTCAAAATATAAGGTTGTGCAATTTGTCGGGATGACGGATCAACGGAAGGGTCCACTCTCGGATTTATCATTGGATCTGAAATTTCATTTTTAAAACATTTTAATTCTAAAGCTCATTCTGCCATCTTTGTACAAATAGCACTTTGCTTGAATGTATGGGTAGTGAACGTCGAAATTTTTAAATCTCATGAGGGCCTCATGAGGCCGAACATATTTTGGCACAGTAATACTGAGTCAGGATTGAAAAAAACATGGCACAATTATTATTATTTCAGGTATACATAAATTCAATATGTTTGGCTCTTCCCCGAAGCCATGCCACAACCAACGTTTGCTTGCATTTAATGGGGTGACCTCATTTACCTCGCTTATCGCAAGATACGAGAGCGCTGACGGTTATGATATATTAAATGCTTAGTAAGGCTTAGTAACACTAACTGAATAAACAGAGGTGTGCCGCATTTCCAGGGCACGCATGCGCATGCTTCGTAATTGAGGCATCTAACGTCTAGAATCGAGAATGATTCCATTTGAAAATCCCTGATGCAGACGATTAAATCTTCCATATTTATTTAATTACTATTAATTACATCATCAGCACCTAGCAAGAGGTTCTTAATTTGAACAAGTCTTTAAATCGACTGGGGAAAATCTCAATAGAACATGAAGCGTGGTTGTTTATGCCTAAATATCTAGATTAGCAATATTTAAGCTGCCTTACGAATAACCAATAAGATTACGTGATGTCTTTTACATATGCATAGACCCACTTAAAACAATAAAGTATGCTTACCAACATATTCCACATCGCTGTTATATCCTTGCGCCTGTAATCCCGGTAGCAACGCCGCAATTATGCATAGGGCTGACACCGATGGCGACCTCATGGTCACTTTCTTCTTGAAGTTAACTATCAATCGGGTTTGATATGATGGAATTATTCACTTTGTAAATTCCTAAATTCACTGTTATATGGAGAGACACTTTTTTATTTTTTTGAATCTGTTATCTCGAATTCAGAACACAAGTTTTTTGACAGTATGCCAAAATTTTCCTTAAATAATACGATTTATTTCTGCCCTACGAAATATGAGGCACTAAAATTTGTCCACTTTAATTTTTTCAATAAATTTATGCAAATCGAAAGGTTTTATCTTGTCGCAGTAAAAAGTGGAACTGAAGGATGGTTTTTTAGTCCAAAGAGGGTAATTTGTACAAGATAGCTTATCTAAAGCCAGCCCAAGCAAGCAAGCCAACAGTCAACTCCCTGCTTATCAAAATATCGGTTCAATGATTATCATTATATTTTTGCCACAACTTATACCATACCGGGTCATATACACTGCAAATGTATTGTTGCAAATCATAAAACGCTTAACAGGGAAGGTGATAATGACATGTCATGCGATGAGATAAGGTGCGTGGAAATGTGTAACTTCAACAGTCAGAGAAGATTAAACAAAAAAAACTTTTGTTTGCAGGAAATGAGCATAAGTCATCCATCCGTTGTTCGTTTCGTTTCATCACGGAGAATATAACACAGCCCACTATTGTAAGCCAGGTAGTAACGAATATGATAACGTCGGATGAGTAATCATTGTAAAGTGTTATAAATTGTGCATGGATGTAAATGCTTGTATTAGAAATTGCAATAGCATTCCACAGTCTCGGTAACATATGAATAAAATGCCAGCCACCAATCAATCGGTTGGTTACCTCACATTCAGAGCGTCATCGGGATGCTTATGTCATTGTTAACTACTTGTCGTTTTGGAGTTCAATGATGTCCAGACACTTATGCGCTATACCGGGTTCTAAAAAGAATTTGTCTGAGTCATATTCAATGCATAAACAAAACAAATATCCATAAATAAACAATAAAAGTCATCTCTGTAAAACTAAACTCTAAAAGTTTTTCCTGCTCTTTCACAACTATTATGGAAACAGAAAAATATGCAATAATAAAGAGGATGGTCAGTTGAAATATCATTAACGATGTGCTGGGAAAAGGTGCCAAAGTAAAGGTATCGAAGAAACATCCTGGCATTGAATGCAGTAAGAATATTTATTTTTAGCAGGCAAAGAAACAAGCCAAAAATACGACAGAACAAAGAAAATCTAGCCATGATTGCTGGGGAGAAAGTATAAAAGTATTTTGAGAAAAGGAGAAGAAGTTCATGGTTTAGTTAATCACAACACACTGGAGCTGTTGTCCAGTGGGCAGTTTGTAGAGAAGGTTGGATGGGGCATAACCATAATCTTGACCCTGACCGTAGAAAGGAACATCTTCCAAAAGACCATAAGCTGGAGATACGAGTCCCTTTGTGCCTGAGTAAACATTCTTCAATTGGTTCCCACCACCCAAGTTGTGAAGATGATTGTAAACGCCAAACAGTTCAGAGAGGTCAGCCTTCTTGTATCCATTGCCATTGGATTTTAGTGGGAGGGACTCAAAAAGGTTTCCCGTATTCAGGAGGGACTCCGCCTTGTCGTATGAAGCAGCCGGAGCCTTGTCGTAGGTCGAGGGTTTCTTGTCGTAGGTAGAAGTAGAGGCCGTGTCCTGATCATATCCGTAATTTTGCTGTTTTCTGCAAAATACAAAAATTCGTGGAAAATTTTCATAGTATTCATGAAAGTAATGGATCGGGAACACTGAGTTTCAAAAAAATTTTAAAGGGATTTGAATTTTTTTGAGCAGCTATATTAAATAAAAAATTTCTTTCTTACTTTTCCTTATCATAAGTTCCAAGAGAGTCAAGATCCACTGACTCCAAATCCACGCCTTTTGAGTCATACTGCAAGAGAAAAATAGTTGGTGGTTGAAAGATGAGATTTTTGCATGCATTATACGTAATAAGTGGATTTTTGCATACCTTAGTTTGGGGTCGAGGGAGGACGCTGCCGAGGAGATTGGGAGCTCCTTGGGCCTGGCTGATAACCACTCCCAACGCCAAAATGCTGGAAACGAAAAGTTTCATAGTTGTCGTTTCCACTCGGAATGCTTTGCTGAGGTTGAAGTTGAATTGTGTTAAATCACAATTAAAAACCTGGATGGAAGTGAATTATACGAGAAATACGGTGGCCTTTATACCCGATTTTGGAATGAGTATTACTTAAAATCTTCAAGAACTATGCAAGAAAAACACGTTCCACTCATTTGGAGTTTGCATTAAGTGTTATAATTGTTGAAGTTGTCAAAAATGTAAGCAGAATCTTTAAGACATTCTTTAGTTTACGACTACTAAAATAGGACAAATTATTCAGGCCAAATGATCAGGCGTATTTCTCAGACATGTGATGTTTGCAATTTTCAAATGACGAAAGTAGTTCGTTTCAATTCTAGATGACAGATTGGATAAAAATGATCTCGGGAAATGCACTTACACTTGTATTTGTTGGACCAGCATTCTCACGTTGTCAGCAAGACATAGCGTAACGAAGCAATGGTGGGGTAAGATCTGATAAATAATGCCGTTGCTTCATTAATTTTGGAGGAAAGGTTTTGCGGAAACAGTATTTTTGGGTCTTGTCGTAAAGGTTTATTCATCGATGATGACTGTTACTAAATGCATACATATATTTATATTTATCTACTGAAAAACAATTTAGAAGGTTCTCGTAAGCAATCCTGTCCGCTTATGATTTCATCATATGAAGGAATTCTGGTAATGTCCCCAAGGGCTGCTAAGGATGGCTTGGTCTTCAGCATGGCTTTTGCGAGGGACACAATGTCTTGTTGAGTGACGGTTTCTAAATCAGGAATAAATATTTTTGTTTCTTAAATGTGACAATTTTTAAATGATACGGAATAATACGATTTTATTATACCAATTTTCTTCAAGTATTCCGTTGGAGCTTTGTAGTGCCCATGGGCGAGAAGTTGTCGTCCAATATCCTCAAATACGACTGGCCGTGATTCCAAGTTCATTAACAACATTGACTGAAGTTGCTTTTTTGCTCGCTGGAAACAATTGTGAAAGATGGTCGTTGTTAAGTTAGCGTTGAAGTATTACTTTTTAATTCTAAATTTTACCTCAAATTCTTCTTGCTCGGGAAGTTCGGCCATTCCATGCAATTCCTGGATTAAAACCTCTGTCAACTTTCTAATGTAGTCGGGTGGAGCACTGCCATAAATGCAAAATAATCCAGAGTCCCCGTACGAGTTGTTATAAGCGGTTGCATTATAGACCCAGTGTTTGCTAAAATAAAAACAGATAGCATATTGTCGTATTTGTGACTTTATCCTTTCAATGATGTCAACTCACGTGTTTAAGACATTAGTGTACAATCGGGAATACATTCCTTTCCCAGGCCCACCCGCGCTGAAGGAGCCTCCACCACCCATCAAAATATTTAAAACGCAAGCAGGGATAAACATGGGGTCTGAGTACGACACGGATTTAATTCCTAAAGCCATATGAGCCAATTTCGGAACTGGTAAAGGTCCTGCGTTGAACTGACCAAAATCCTTCAGCACCTTTATGTACATCAAAAACGTTAAACATCGTTCAGTATAGACAGGTTATCCAGTAATATAAACATTACTCGATTGTCACCGCCAGTGTAAACGGAAGCCAGGTCCTCTCCCTTCTTTGACACTAAACCCTCTTGCTCCCACGTTGTATTGTTCGTTACAAAGTACTCCTTGGCGAGATCGACTAGTAAATTATGCTCAACCCCAACCCCTGCAATGGCCATCCGGGATGGGGTGAAATTTGTTTTCATAAATTGAAGGATTTCTTTCCGTGAAACCTTTTCTGTATTTGCAAGAGGACAATATCTCGGAAATCCCAATGTGTTATTATCCCACGCAGCTGCATGTATCATTTCAAGAATGACCATTTCCTGTTCTGGTCGCATTTGCATGTCTTCATTTTCATACTGAACGGTTTGTTTGGCGTTTAATAATTCTTCTTCACTGATTTGAGGTCGAAGTACTACATCCGCAAGAAGTCGCATCAGTCTTTCCACCCCACTAACTTCCGTTGAGATTGCGTATACGGTGGTATCTCTGCACAATGTGACATCAAGTCATTAAAATATTAAGTCTATCAACACTTTTACGGCTAGTATTAAATTGAACTATTCTTTCACCTCGACGTCTGAGCATCGCATATAGCTCCAAACTTTTCCAATTCTTTCATAATCTCTGGTTTTGACTTGAAGTTCTGCGAGGACTAGATAAATAAATTTTAAAAACACAAAAATAAATACTCCTCGAATTGAAACACATTGATTAAATAAATAGCTACCATTACATACCAAGAATCCCAATTTTTCTGAGATATGAGATATTCCCT
This sequence comes from Folsomia manolachei, assembly GCA_036491905.1. Classification (NCBI taxonomy): domain Eukaryota; kingdom Metazoa; phylum Arthropoda; class Collembola; order Entomobryomorpha; family Isotomidae; genus Folsomia; species Folsomia manolachei. Next base: position 19,134 of record JAAXNX010000310.1, read on the forward strand.
TCGTAAACCCAGTTTCGTACCTGGACCCAGATTTGATTGTAACTCCAATGGTGCAGTACTTTCCATAGCGCAACTAATACAAATCCAACCAAATTAATCTTTAATGTCCTATAATCCGCACCACTCCCCAAATAATGTTATCTTACCGAGCTCCCCACTTTGAGTCCATTATCCAAGGTAGTGACCTCAGTCTCGAAGGCGACTGCCTTTTCCTCCACAATTTGTGGGGATGGATTGGAAGAGTAATTTTCCACCCCTGGAAATGGCACATCCAGAGGCACACCCTTCACTCGGGACTGTTTTAGAAGTGGGCTTTTCGCCACCGTTTGCAAAACATGTTTCACATTCACCATCTTTTCTAAAGTAATTTGCAAATGATTCGTTTTTATCAAGAACTTTATCAAAATTGATAAAATGTTACTTTTCTGATTATTGCACCACTCACAGTCTCACCAACATGTGCGAGATTGCTCAAAGTTGCCGGGAGCAAGTTTTTTCCGCGGCAGGAATGAGGCAACCGTTACAGGATTTTTCTTTGGCCACTGGTTTTTCTAACCCTTTCCAAATTCAGGTGATTTTTAGAAATTTATAAAATTTCCAAAATTATGAAAAATATTATGTGACATAATTTATGTCGTGTTTTATATAAATTCGTAAAGTTTGCATAGTTTTGGTGTTAGTTTGTCCAATGGAGTAAAGAGTGAAGTTGATAATTTTGTGGGGCATGTGGCTGAGATTTTGTATAAGAGAACAGCTGGACTTGTATTTGAATTATGGTTAATTTAAAATTAATTAATAGTGATTAATCTGACGCAGTGGGAGTGAGCAATGTAGACGTGTAAGGGGGAGGGGAATTGAATCCGGGCTTATTATGGACGCCTTTGGAAATTCGATTGATGTAAGTTTTGTCCTGGATTGTATTACTTGGAGAACTAAATGATAAGGGATTGTTATCTTTTCTTGTTTTAGCAATATGACGTCTATGAAGAGCTTGGCAGGGGAGGATTTGCAGTTGTCTATAGGGCTATTTGCAGGAAGTCGGGGGTGGAAGTTGCCATCAAGATGGTTAGTTGGATTTTAATAATATTAATTTGCAATTGATTGACATTTACATGAAGGACTTGCAATATGTTTTTTTAGATTGACCGCATGCAAATAAAGGCTGCAAAAATGTCTAGCCGAGTAAATCAAGAGGTGGCTATTCATTCGAGGCTGAAACATCCTTCAATTCTGCAACTACTCACGTTTTTTGAAGATGAATCCTATGTGTACCTCGTTCTTGAATTGTGTCGGAATGGAGAACTTCAGAGTTATTTGAAAACTCATACCAGGATACTATCTGAACCTGAAGGTTTGTTATTTTATACTGACATGAAAAAGATTTTCAGTTTAGTTCTACATAATAAATGTCAACTATTAATTTACAGCTTGCACCATCCTGAAGCAGATAGTGGAAGGGTTACTCTACCTCCATTCACATCGGATTATCCATCGAGACATTACTCTTGCGAATATATTGCTCACTAAAGATATGAATATTGTAAGATTTGTTTGAAATTTATAAGTATTCAAGTGCCATTAGAACTATATTTTGAATTGTTTGTTTTTATCTTATCACAGAAAATTGCGGATTTCGGATTAGCCATTCAGTTACAACGAGCAGATCAAAAACAAATGACCATGTGCGGAACTCCAAATTATATATCTCCTGAAGTTGCTACGCGTGGATCACACGGGCTGGAAACGGATGTGTGGGGTCTCGGAATAATGCTGTACACGTCTTTGGTTGGCAAACCTCCTTTCGAAACAGCGGATGGACTTAAGTCTACTCTAACCATGGTTGTCATGTCCGACATAAAGTTTCCTCTTTATGTTTCACTAGAAGCTCAAGATTTGATTAAGGCTCTCTTGCAAAAGAATCCTAAAGATAGAATCACCTTGAAGAGTATTTTGGAACACCCCTTCATCCTGAAATCAGTGCAGACTAATTCTACAGTTGGACCGTTAAAGCGATGCATGTCCTACGATAGTGGCGTTGCAACTGCATCCTACATGACCTGCATGACCTCCTCTCAGCAACAACCCTGTAATTCCTATACTCACGGCGCTTGCCCCTCCGTCAGCAACTGTGGAGTTTTAGCCCATAGTTGTCGATTTAATCCTATCAATAACAACCCTGGCCTCCCTACATCCACCCATCAACAATATTCTGGGATTTGCTCAGAAAATGGTTGCAGCATTGCTCGAAGACAGATTAAACAACATTGCTCTCATACCGACGCTTGCGATAGTTGTATACCTGTAGCAATAAATAGTTGCTATTCTAACCCACCAAAGTTTGATGACAATCGTAGAAGTCGAATGATGGAGTTACCTTGTGCCCAAGAAAACAAAAGTGGAGCGTCAAAATCCGGAAGAAATAAAAGTGGATTTTCGAATCCATCAAAGGCATTAAATCCTTCTAAAATATCTGTATCTCCTGTTAGTGCTAAACGACTACGACCGGTTAGACAAAAAGCTAAAAATGTTGTCTGCAGTATCCTGAGCACTAGCGATGTTTGCCTTGAATTTCTTCGGCAAGTCGATGGCCACGAGCGAGTTTGGGAAGTTATGAGGATATCTTGTGATGGAATGAGGGTAATTGCCACGTTATATTTTTACTGTGCATTTAACATTGGTTGAATGAGATTTATGACTGGGTTATATATTTGCTAATTAACTTTCCAGATTGTCATGTACCACCCTAGGAAAGGAAGGGGTGTTAATGTCGCCGAATCTCCTCCTCCAATGCCGTCTGCAGGAGCTGACACTATGTATAATTATGAAAATATACCTGAAAAACATTGGAAAAAATACTGCTATGCACACAAGTTTGTGGATCTTGTAAAAAGAAGAACACCTAAAATGACGTACTATAGTCCCCTTGCCAAATGTTATTTAATGGAGAATGTTCCTGTTCCGGACTTCCAAGCCTGTTTTTATCAAGGTTTGTTGTACACGCGTGCATATACGAGAACAGCATTAATTGTCAACTAATCATAACGTTTTACAGGAGGAAAAATTTGCAAATCAGAATCCACCATTATCATAACTTTATCATCTGGGAAATCCTGGACATTTGACATTTTTGACATTCCAACATTTCCAAATGATGTTGAATTTATGTGGGAGCACTTTAGAAAGTGCTTGGATCGATGTGAAACTCTTCATCAGTCTATGTGTGAGTTGAGTGGTCCTGACGAGGTATTTCCCGTTATATTTGGAAAACGGCCACAATCTCAAAGTAACTCTCCATTACAACCCAGTAATCGCAACCAAGAAAACATATCTCCACAAAGTGTCGTTAATATTCCTTCGGTAAGAATGCAATTTATATGTTTGGAATAGTATCCATATGTTGGAGAAAATACTGAATTTACATTTTGACTGTTTACAGATGCAGGGCTATGAAACATCTATAGCCCATACCAAGCTTGGACTTTCCAAAAAAGTCAGATACCCAAGCTGAAGTTCAAAAGATACAGAAGAAACACTAAGCAAATTATTTGTACATTTAGACTCATATAAAATATATTTTATTTATTTACTATGCACGATATTTTTATATGCAGAGCAACATTAGCACAGCCTGACAAATTTATATTATAACACTTCTATTGCTCAACTAAATTTGTATCAGCTAGATCTCAGTTATGTTAGAACAATTTTGGGCATATTACGCGATTTAGGGTTGCGCTTTATAAACTTTACTTTTGTTAAAGACATGGAAATGTTAAATTAACATACTCACGCGTTGCACGACTTGTTAAAGTAGGGCGCATTGGCAGATAGCACAAGCAATATTATATATGTAGCTCTTCAATTAATAAATTATGGGGGAACGCAGTTCGAGAAATGATTGCTACTTCGTACATTAATTCTATCTTGAGTTCTGTCAGATATTTGGCTGGACGCGATTGATAAATATTGTTTGCATGAACATGAAAAATTTCTTTAGATTAGAACAATCTTTTATTATTCATTTATTTTTAGCATGTGCGCAGCAGAGTTTTGGATGACTATTTATTTTTTTGAACTATCGAATCACGTGCTAGGTTGTTTTTGGCATGGCTCAAGTACGTACACAATGGAAAGTTTTAAGAAATAACCCAATTCATGACGAATAATGATGACCTACAGTTCAATAACTTTGACTGTGGTTCGCAATTTGGTTTATTGTAAATTAGAATTAGACCACGCAAATCCTAAAAATCTTTTGTCAATGTTCTCAATAAATAAGTAAGTTAAACCTCTGAAGGCCTGCACGAAAAATTACCTCGACCCTGGTGCATCATATAATTTGACATATCTCAAGGTTTGAAAAATTATCAAGAATTTCATTACCGGAAGCATGCGGCGTTTTTAAATAAGATTATTGATGCTTGTTTCGCTTTATGAATTAGGTTAAAATGCGTTTGTGTATATTTGTCAGAACTTTATTCTGGAAACAATCCTTGGATTACTGTCAGATAAACCAGAAAATAGCGGATTAGCAAAGTTGAATCAAACATGCAGAACCATAATAATATGCAAAATCATTTGAAGGATGCAACATCACAAGAAAATCAATTGCATGTCGGAAGTGTACTTGTTATGCACTTAAGAGCAATTTTAATTAAAAAAAGTAAGTTGTTTGTGAATGAAATCATCCGGAAAGAAAAACGCGACAATTCTGTTTGGAGGAAATATGTCAACGGAGTGTATAAAAATTGTGTTGCCCTGTCATATATTGTCGTAAAATGATGAAAAGACTGTAATTGCTTGACAGAAAACCAATAACTGTATCAGCACTGTGGTATATGGTGTTGCTTGAATGTGAGCATATATTTTGGACTGAGACTATTATGATTATCCTTTGACAAGGCCGGTGGCATAAAATAAGATGAAGAAGACGGATATAAGTATGTTATTAAATAACATAATGTTAACCCTTGGAAGTATTTGCTCAGGGTCAACGTTGGACGGATGAATCATTTTTGTATTGGTCGCGACGGTGCGGGTCATGCATTATGGTTGGAAATGAGCATGAGATATGAGCAATAACAAAAAATACTGCTTTCTTAATGACAAGTCGGATCTAGAGGAATTTTACGCATCAAACAAAGGGAAAGTTGCAGTACCGTAATATCTGTCAACGCGTTCCGGAAGTTGCATACAGACGAACGGACATAATGGCCTTATAAAACGGTTTCACCTCACCCCTTCCCAAATATGTAATTAAAACTCTGTAGCTATCCAATCCAGATTACAATGCCATCATATTCCAGCTTCGATTGAAAATTTGTTGATTAAAATTTAACTTGTATGTAGCGGTAACTATACGAATTAATCCCACTCATACATTATATGACGAACATTTTCTTCATGACCTCAAGTCATCGTCCAACACTTATACTTTATGAAACATTCTCTTCACATGCAAACATGTTCATAATCCTGAACTCTTTCACAAAAAATATAATCCTTCCTCAGTCTCATCTGCATGATATGGGAGTTATACTTAATCGTTAATGGAGGCTGTGACAGATATATGGGATAAATGGGATAGTGCACAATTTTTTAATGGCATCTGCACTAATCACAGCCGCAGAAACTTGACTTAGTTTAAGAACAAGTCGGACATCATCATCCAGCCTCAGTCGTTCTGGTGAGAGTGGCTTGACGTGAGGAAGAATAAAACATTTGTGTCGTTCCTTTGGAAGTCTTTCCTGGCTCGATAAGTGTTTTTTCTATCCACTTTACCAATTCACTCAAAAACTTCAATTTCAATTCCGCATTTATTTTCCTCCGATCGAATTTACCTTGTTTTAAGCAATAACCAAACGAGCAAGTGAATCATGAGTTTCAACACTAAAGGATTTTACAACTCCAACGGGTATCACGCACCCTGCACATATCTCAGCGATTATATTATTCATGAAGGGAAATGGCTGAGGTTGTCAGAGATCAAGTACTTGGACCCCCATGGTCGAGAAAGGTAGAATAAAGCCATGAATTACTAAAAGGCTTAATATTGAGACAATGTGAAAGCAAATTAAGGCTTTTCCTTCCATAGGTGTTGGGAGACTGTGACAAAATTGACCAAGCCGAAAGAAAATGATACCGACTCCGTGGCCGCAATCGCCATTTACAGACGACTCCTTCATTACGATGTCATTGTCATGGTTCGACAATTTAGACCACCACTCAACGCATATACCATAGAATTCCCTGCAGGTAGAAAAAGCTATAATTAAAAACAAAAATTTATGACACTCATGACATTTGTTCTGCATAAAATAGGTTTGCTGGATTCTGGAGAGAGTTGTGAACAGGCTGCAATCAGAAAACTTCGTGAAGAAACTGGATGGCATGGGGAGGTGAGAAATTTCATTAAATAACCGCATTCATGGGATCAGGCGACAAATTTAGAGACTTGGTTTAGCATTTGACGCCGTCTTTATTAAAACTATTTCAAGGTGACCCATGCCAGTGACCTACTCGCAGTTGATGCTGGATGTTCTTCTGCCGTCATGCGATACGCCACAGTTAAGGTGAGTAATTGACTGTATCGAAATCTTATGGTGGTTCACTCATAAACCAATCTGCGTGTTGAACCCTACATATGTATGTCCTTGTACTTGGAATTGACAAAATGCATCGTAGTCACTATTTATTTATGATTTCTTGAATTGTCTTTAATCCTTTTTTTGTACTCGGCATACACGATCTGCCGTAAGATGCTACACGAGTTGATTGAATGTGTCAGTTCAACCTATATGAATTGAATGGAATTTTGTCGTGGGACGGAATAATTTTTGGTTGCATGCAGTAAAGTAAATTATCATCCGACGCAACAAAAATTACATTTCGTTTTGTGAATTAAAAACTTTCGACTAATCAGCCATAAAAAAAAGCTAGTTGCAGTGGTTTTAGCGTGTAGTATCTAAATTCTAATTAAACTGACATAATCTACTTAAATGAAAATGTGTGTTGCTTTTGTTAGTTACAAAACAACCGACGCTCCTCTGCTCTTCAACACATAGAGCCATATCAATCTGCTTATTTTACAGACTAAATATATTGATTGAATAATATGCTTCCTATCCTCTACTCTCCGTTATCTTGGTAGTCATAAATTATAAGTTCTCAATATATTTGACCCCAAAGCCCTTAATTCATCCTCTTTAGGATTTATACAAATACGAACACGAAACTTGAGTCAATTTTCTTCCCACTGCCCACCCAATATCAAACACAACACAATGCTCTCAAACTTTTAGATAAGCTGGCATAGCATTACACTACCTTGAACTGGTGGTTGATGATATCTGCATTTTTGTAGGTGTAAAATTTTCTGCTCAGACTGACAAACGCCCCTTTTTTAACTTCATTGATTTCACAGATTAACGGAGATTCCAATGAAAACTTGATGTGTAAACCAACCTGCATGGATAACGAATTTGTGGATATGCTCATGATTCCAGTCACGGAACTCCATGAACGGTTAAGCGGTAAGTTAGCACTCGAGTTTCCATACAATCTCAGCTTATTATGTCGTAATAGTATTAATTGAGTGCAGGATGACATTAATTTTTTGGTGACTAGACTACATTAATAGTATATAACTTGTGTTGCTCAATCATTCCAAACCTAATATATGACGTATAAATATAAATTGATTCCTTCGCCTTGATCGTGGAATGTCAATGCGAAGCGAAAAAGAATTTCAACTCGTGATTATGCTGAGATAACAACTTATATAAGACTTTGTAAGTTAAGCCAATTACCCAGATAATGATGATGCAACTGGGGTTTTAAAGCTCATAATTTTTCTGCGAGACGGAAGTCACATGATTGATGAGCATTTATTTGCATTTATAAAGAATCAAAATAGACCATGAAACTCAGGCTAAGGTCTGACCAAAATTATATCAAGGACAAAGTCAAGGATAAAAGAATTCTCGTTGATACTGGTTGGATTTGCAAAAATTGTAAGAATTTGACACAATACGTATTTATTTATATATTGCAGCCCTAAGCCGAGAAGGAAACATTGTTGACTCGAGAGTTGAAGCTTTTGCAATTGGACTGCAAATGGGACTAAAATTTGCACAAGATGCCCGAAAAGACGCAGCATCCTCACAGCAAGCGAGCTTGCCTTTGGACGGGAGTTGTGTCCGAACTGGTCTGGGATCCAAGCAAACGACTTAATTAAAATCATAATAATCAGTTGTCCCATCTGCAAATAAAGTCAATGGATGTCATTAATTCCACGTATTCTCATGTCACGTCTCCTCCACCAACTTTATCTTAAACTATTTTGTTGTATTAATGCTTCTAAATAAAATAAATTCCTCCTCCTCGTTTTATATTTGGCTTGGTTCTGGAACTACTTATTTGTGACAGTCAAGTAATTCGTTGGCATTTTGCATGACTCAATTAATCTGCACTTGTCGCTTTATCCATTGTTTCTCATTTAGACGGTAAAATTTCAAAATCTCTTTTTATTCTATTTTGAAATTTGATTCGAAAATCAAATTAGTAGTAATAGTAAAAGAACCATTCCATGCAACTTAAATTTCAATAAAATTTCATGCAATTTTAGGTCACCTCCAAGAGCCCAAGTTTTTACTTGGTTTATAGCTGTCCACTACATTAAAATGCGATACTTATATATTACGCACAACGGATATCTACAAAAAGAAAGCTGCCATCTTCAACCGTCTCCTAAAATTGACCTCTTAATGAGTCATGTCTCAAAAATACAACCGACGGACTTCAACAAATTCTGAATTAATTTACTCAGAAATGAACTCGTTTCATCTCCCTGATAGCAGATGGTCCCCTATAACCGTCATACTTATTAATACGCAGAGGTGCGCGGAAAGATGTTACCCATAGCATGCTATCCGCAGAGAAAGCTGGATCAGATCTCATTTTATTTACCGAAATTCTGCAGAATGCTCATGAAAAATACCCCATCCACAGGCAATTAGTCATTGTTTGCATTGTGGAGTGACTCTTCAAACCCAACCCCAGTTAGATTACCTAACTATTAGTCAACTCTTGAATTGCGAAGCGTGCCCGTTCGTTGAAGGAATAAAAGGCGTTTTTTTAGTTTGGGGTCGGTGAATGGTGGAATTCTGCGGACGGTGGTGGTTGGCTTTATATTATTTTTTATTTCTCCATTTGGCCGGTATTAAATATATGATTCAGTTGGCATTCTCAGCTCTACTATCCAACAATGGAAAAAATCCATCTAGCCAATCCCTTCTTAACATGTTAAATACCCACCTATGCCCATTGTAGTGAATCTTGAGGTGGTGGTGGATGATTCACTCAGATCATTCCAAAGGGTTGGTTGGGGAGAGAGTGCTGATTATTGTCTCACTCCATTTATTTCACTCACTTTGTTTGAACTCTCAAGGCAGAGGTCACGACAGCACAGGACAATATTTGGGGTAGAACGTTCCAGGTCTTGGAGCAGAATAGGGAACAATTAATTAGTTTAATTTCAAATGTGCCATTAGTTCCTTGAGTCGGGTCGAGTTTAGTCAACTTGGAAGAAATCTCCAAGTCACTTGTTGGAAAGTGGTTATCAGGAATATTTTTTGTACTAAAACGGGTTCTACTTCGGGTAAGTGAAATGGTTCTTTTGTCTTGGATTTTGTTTGGTTAATTGACAATAGTTTTGAAATTTAGTGGATGAGGTAACCAACCGTTAATGTCGGTTAATTATGTAAATAGAGGGGTTGAAACATATCCATGTCCCCGATTTTCTTTGGAATGGGAAACCGGTAAATTACCAGGTGATGCCGGCCGGGCGCTAGTTCTGCATTAATTCATTCTCGTAGAAGATTATATTTCTGGTCATGATTCTGCATGATGAACTGAATTAAAGAGAAGAGTAAGAGGCATTCTATTGAACTTGATTGAATTAATGGGAGTTAAATGGCTTTTATTTAGCCGATTGATTTAGACCTTGAACAGAATCCGTTCCGTGGCTAGATTAACGGAGTAAAGAAAACTTTAGTTCTGGATTAATTATATTTTTGTAAGGAAGCAAATCAGGGTTTTTTTCAAGGGCGGTTAGCCCGTATTAAGGTAAAAAGTGCTCCTTATAAATTCTGAAACTGTTCTTTAGAAATCGTAAGAACTATTGAGAATAATGCTTTGCCGATTTTTCCATTTGTCGGTTCACATTAAATAACACTGAATCACATGCCCGGGGCGAATATCAAATGTATCTTATCTTGATATACAAGATTGACATATTGACAATAGTATTTATTGTGATTCCTTGTTTTTATTTCAGGAAATTCGATCGCCATTAATTGTATGTTAATACAATCGAGCTTTTTTGAAATCAAACCAAATCGTACAAGATGAACGGCCAATCAATTGGAGGTGGGGAAGGAGGAAAAGGGCTTACGCCAGATGAACAAAGAGAACTCCGGGAAGCGTTCGATAATGTAAATTATAATTGCATTTATGTCACCTTTTACTTCGTCATTCATATCTGATGTGATGTAATTGATATTTGTAGATCGACAAAAACAAAAGCACATTTTTGGATTGTGGGGAGCTCAAGGATGCTCTTGACCTTGTGGGTTGTAAACTGCCACAGTGGCAACTGCGTCGAGTTTTGGAGGAATTGGACGCTGGGAAGACACAGTTCAACAAGCTGTCGTTCCACGATTTTGAAAAGGTATATAATTTAAATTCTGTTCTACTCAAGGGATTAATATCAAAAATATTCCTGTAAAAGATTCCTGTAAAAATGTTCCTGTAATTTGTACTTTTTTGTTTTATAATAGGTTTATCTTAATCTGAAGAAACGAGATGTTGCTACAACATTCAAGCAAGCAGTTTCGCGCAAGGAGAATTTGCAAACTATTGGTGGAATGTCCGATGCATCTAGGTAATAAGTGACATTTAACGTAAAATCTCAAATCAGTTGGGGGTTGCACTTTTAGCAATCTCAAATATCTTACATATTTTCGTGTTGCAGCGAGGGTACAACTCATTCTGTGCGGATTGAAGAGCAAATGGCCTTTTCCCATTATTTAAATGAAAATTTGTCATACGACCCTCACTTAAAGCATTTACTCCCGTTGGATTTTGAGGGGTCACAGTTGTATGATAAAGTAAAAGATGGAATTCTTTTGTGGTATGCTAATATATATTTAATTTTTTTAAATTCTATAATTGTTCGACGACTATTAAATTATTATGAATCAATATGTTTTTTAACTCGCTAGCAAGATGATCAATCATTCATGTCCAGATACAATCGACGAGCGAGCAATCAATATGAAAAATTTAACTCTCTACACAAGATTGGAAAATTTAACTTTAGCTTTAAATTCGGCACGATCAATCGGCTGCAATATTGTTAACATTGATGCGAATGATTTGCTCGTTGGGAAACCTCATTTAGTTCTAGGATTACTGTGGCAAATCATCCGGGTTAGTGTTTCTAATAACTGTATCAACTAATCCAATTCAATCGAATCGATTGATGCATAGTATTTTTTTATTTTGATTTTTTAGATTTTTTTGTTTCGGCAAATAACATTAGAACATTGCCCTGGGCTTGCTAATTTATTGATGGATGGCGAAAAGATTGAAGAGTTAATGCGACTACAGCCAGAAGCTATTCTGTTGCGATGGGTCAACTATCATATGGATCGCGCTGGCGTTGCAAAGGTGCAGATTACAAAATTTTGATCCCTGTTACTGTAAATATGAATACCCTATTTGTTTAAGTAGCGTTGCAATAACTTCAGTGGAGACATCCAGGATTCCGAAGTTTACATTCATCTTCTTAATCAAATTGCACCGAAGGACCTTGGAGTGTCCACGGTTGCACTTATGGTATACATAGATTGATACTTTTATTAATTCGGGGATTACTTATATTTATTGTGGTAACAATTACAGGAACAAGATTTAATGAAACGAGCTGAAATGATGTTATCAGAGGCAGAGAAATTGGGTTGCAGATCTTTTGTAACTGCGTCTGACATTGTTAAGGGTGTTAGTAAATTAAACTTGGCTTTCGTTGCCAACATCTTTAACAAGCATCCCCAGTTGGACAAGCCTGATGGAGTAGACATTGATCAGTTCTTGGAAAATATTGAAGAAACCCGAGAAGAAAAAAGTAAAACTGCCATTCAATTCCTGCACTTAATTAGTTAATTATATTTTTGCAATGGCTCAAAATTGAATGTACATTTTTAATCTTAGCTTACCGAAATTGGATGAACAGCTTAGGAGTATCTCCACACGTTAACTGGCTGTATTCGGATTTGGCTGACGGTTTAGTCATATTCCAACTGTATGATGTGATTAAGCCTGGGATTGTCAACTGGAATAAAGTCCACAAGTAAATTGCAGCGCATTACTTTATGTGTCAATGTAAAATATCATTTCTAACATGCTTTTCAATATTATAATCTAGGAAATTCTCGAAGCTTCGAAAGTTCATGGAAAAGCTGGAAAATTGTAACTACGCCGTTGAGTTGGGAAAGCAGTTAAAATTTTCCCTGGTGGGGATTGCAGGGCAAGATATTTCAGACTGTAACCCAACATTGACGCTAGGTAAATAATAACTCGTACAAATTAAATTAGTTTATTGGAAATTGTTTACAATAATAATACTGTATAATCTCTCTGTTCAGCATTAATTTGGCAATTGATGCGAGCGTACACTTTGTCAGTCTTGAGCCAGCTTGCAAGCAGTGGAGATCCAATCGTTGAAGGTGCAATCATTGACTGGGCAAATGAAAAGTTGGAATCTGCGGGCAAGGCTTCCAGAATCAAAAACTTTCAAGACTCGTCCATCCGTCAAGCAGTTGTAATCATTGATCTGATTGATGCAATTAAACCCGGCATTGTTAACTACGATTTAGTAAAGACAGATGGGACTGAGGAGGTCAGTTCACCCAAATGGATATACATTTTTATGTCTATTGTTTATTCTAACGGTTCTTACTTTAAGAAATGATTTTTTAACAATCTTTTTTTTATTTGGGACAGGACAACATGTCAAATGCCAAGTACGCGGTGTCCATGTCAAGGAAAGTTGGTGCGCGCGTATATGCTTTACCGGAAGACATTACTGAACTCAAGAGCAAGATGGTAATGACGGTTTTTGCATCCCTGATGTCGCTGAGCATTTCACTTGCAACTCGTTAATTTACAAAAGACATTTCCACAAATTCATTCCGAAACTCTTACCAGTATGGTTTATGAAACATTTACAATTTTATAATGAGTCCCATTCATAAGCATAATAATCTTTAATTACTTCCAACAGAATTTTAGCGATTAACACTTCAGGTCATGATACAGTTAATGTAATTTTGTATTAACCAGCAACTCTCCCAATCAACGTAAATTTTATGGTGGTTTTACCAGGGTATCCTAGTGGTATATATATATTTTCTTATAATGTTTCTAACAAGTCGAAAGGTAGTGTTGCGACGAAAATTTGTCGCCAAAATGTACTCACTAAGCTTTTAACAACCAAATAAAATCTAGTTTATAAAATATCAAACATACTGATCATTCAGAATGCATTCTGATTCCGCATAAATTGTAGTTGATTTGTCATTTCTAATTTAAATGTTCCCGTGAAACGGGTCCAGATTTTATTTTATGGAAATCCTATGAATACAAGTTTTCTACTTACACTCCATCCCTACTCATTCCAACCGTTTATATTACTTAAAAGAAACAATAATATTGACTCCCATTGGGAGTTTAGTTTACTAACTTATTTCCTTAGCTGGGGAAATCTATTGTCTTCTTAACTCAGCAACCGCAACCAAAGGGCAGAAAGCAGGAGATGAGTGCATGCACCAATTTTCTTTGTTATATTGCGGTGACTTGGTTGGTTTTGTGAATTTGTCTTTCTTATAGATTAGATTATACACTTCTCCGTTTATTCCGCTTAATTTCTTCGCAATCTTTAATTTGTTCCAGCTATTGTTTGGCGTTTGCCTTATTTAATTTAGTTTTCAAGTTCAACGTGGAACTCTCCAACCAAACTTATTTGTTGCCCGGACATCGCAGTCCCAGAGAGAAAGCTTTCTCCTTCCTTCTAGTTGTAGAGAAAGTTAGTTTGCTCTGCCTTAGACTTTCTCAAGCATCATTCATTCACCCATTGGAACGGATCCAGTTAGTAGAAGTTGGGCAGGCAAGAATGCGTCCTGTTTAGTATGGACCCAACAAAACTTTAAATTGGAACAAAAGAAATCCATGTATAAATTGTGGACTAAGCAAAGCATGGTAGTATAAGTTATAAATTAATTCCCATTATTTCCCACAACATAAAAGGCACCCATTAACTTTTATTTCTTTAAGTTGATTACATAAATATTAGAGTTCATCTTTCTTTCCCTTTCTTTGGATCAATACAAATAGAAATATTTGTATGCAAGGTGAAGGGGACAAGGAACAGGTCAGGAAGAACGGGACATGGGCGTGAATCTCTTCTGGAGGAAACTACAAACAAGTCACAGAAATAATAAAAAGATTAAAACAGTTACATGCATAAAAGATTTACCTTGCGTTTGATACTAAAATAATAAGATCAATCGTTTTAATTGCTTAAGAAAATTTAGAGCTTTGAATAGATTATAGGAAATGACACTCTCTTCTTGGATACTATCCCCAGGCCCAAATGCACTGCATAGCAAACTCTTTATTGTTCCAAGATCAATCTTTGTCGTCTTTGTCATCTGCTTTGTCACAGTACGCAGCA
>JAAXNX010000311.1:0-33900 GCA_036491905.1 Folsomia manolachei
CATCTTCTTAAAGTACATATCTGTGGTTGTGGTATCATTTCTTTTTCCAAGTTCTAAGCCAACAAACGTGAATCCACAGGCTGATACTGCTGAGGATTACAGTCACGTATGCATAAAAATCTACATACAAGACATATCTATGAAAAGAAATGCAAACATACTTTTCCCTGTTCCAGAAAAATGACAGAGAACCCGTCGGGATCAAAATATCCGAATTTGTAAAAAGATGTGGCATACAAAATTAATTTTGCTTTTACTCAGGATTTCATTGGGATTTGAATAAATCCTTCAATTACTTTGAAAGCATTTGCCAGCAGTGCAATGAAATGATCAGGATTCAATCGACTCCCTAGTTCAAATCGCTCTTTAGCCTTCCGTATTATATGACATTTTACATGCCAAACAAAACCAAGAAGTATATTTCTTAAAACTAAGAGAGAATAGAAAGATACTCGCTTTAAATCGCATAATGGTATGCACGTCACATACAAAGAAGGTAATACATTTGTGAAGGTGGATCCTAAATCAAATTTCATGACAATCTCTCAAACCAAACGCAAAGCTTGAGAATTTCCAGAAATGATCTCGTATTTCGTGGTCTAACATATTCAAGTACGTGCAATGATATCCAACTTCACGAGCATTGGGATATTGCTTTGTCTTTTTCTTTGCGTCTATTTGTATGAAAGGTTCGAAATATCGTAGTTAACTAACAGGTTTTCTTTTGTGAGTGTGTCCACCGTATTCCAATTCTAAATATCATCTAAAAAATACTTCCAAATGAAACCGATCAATGCACCCAGTTCCCTAAAGTAAAAAGTTGCCAACATTCTCATTTCCAAAGCCGCTCTTGTAATTTTCATTTGAAACGACTTTCGCTTACAAATTACGACAAACACTTAGAATAAAGTTAATTTGATACCTCGACCCTTCCCCAGTTGCTCTATCCTTTCCCCAAGTACATCAAAGGATCGAGATATTTTTTCCTTCTAAAAAAACTCCATCAGAATACCAAGTGGGGTTGATGCAGTGTTTGCTGAACGGAAATGCGACCACGAAGCTGTTTTTATCAGTTCTTCAAATTTTGGTCTTTTTAATCCACTCTCATTTTGCGTGCATTAAAATACACACACGTCGCAAAATATGTTTGCTCTGTACAAAATTTGTATTCGTCTCAAGAAAATTCGTTCAATAATAAAATTGTTTATTATTTCATATTTTCCGTTTTACAATCAAATTTGTAATTCATATTTTGCGTTCTTGACATTAAATTGCTTAATCCGTTGAATTTTACCTTATTACCTAATTATTTTATAAGTAAGCACAATCTAGGTTAAATAATAATTTTCAATTGTCCCATCTTTAGGTAGACTTGACCGACGAATGACTTTCTAGAAGGTACAGCGAGGTAAGTGTGAATCATTATGTCATGTGACGAATAAATAATTATTCATACAAATAAGCCTGCAATTATTATGGTATTTATAACTGTATTCAATTACATACTATATTTATCTGTGAATAATCTTTGACTTGAAATCAATGTAATAAACAAATTAAAAGCAATTATTAAAATATGCTTCGTAATATAAAGTGCCTGCAACACTTAGAATTAAAGAAATTTAATTTAGAGATCTGAATTTTTATTTACAGAATACCTCGTTTCCCATTGCAAATAGATTGCAATAAAAAATCTCACCGTCATATTAATTGTATTTTTGAATCATTTACGCATTACGAGTTACATTTTATCAAAGGTTAGTTAATTAGCTAATCTGCACTTAAGTAGATAGAGAGCAAAATTAATACATGTAAGATAATGTTATTACATAAGTCAAATAGTATATTACTGACATTGATCCCTTATGCAACTGGTTGAGGAGATTAACGAAAATAAAGCTACAAAGTTGTTTTATTTGGTTTGGTACATGTAGTGGGTTTATGGCCAATAAGAAACAAACATCAGGCAGGGCTTAATAATTGCAATTTGCGGTATTGTGCAATAATTGCTCATTTCATGGCATTTTACGATCCATACTTCATTATAGAAAGGCCACAAATACCGATTGCATGTTGATAGTGGTTAAAAGGTTTACGTACGTGTGCCTCTGTTCAGCAGAAAGGTAATTCGGATCTCACGTTCTACAACTCTTATCGGTCATTTTATCTGAGTAGACATTAATTGCCGACAACCCTGCCTAAAGTTCCTGGGAGAAAATAAATGGGAGTTTGCTGAACATGGATTTAGAATGCATATAGAAAACTCTTTCATGCTCGTCAGTCCTAATTAAGTAAGCTAGCCAACAAATCAGCACCTTCACAACCTATGCGTTTGTTTATATGAGTTAAGTAGTTTGCATGCGTGCACTTGTGTTAATTGTGCCTAATTATGGTTTTATTGGTGGTGCGTGTTTGTTAACATAATATAAACTTTAAAGAATCCGGCAAATCTCTATTCACTTCATATGCTATCCTAATTTGCAAATATTTCTTGACCTTTTGAAGAAAAAAAACGTGCTAATTACTTTGTATAGAGATTGTTACCTTGTATTATGATTGAATTTAATGTTGGCTACTTGTATCTTTGAAGTGTGTGAGTTTTCTACAAAAGCACGTTGAAAGACTCTTTCTTCTTGTTTCTGGTTTGGTTTGGTGTGTGGTCATCATTCATTATTTGTCATCTAAAATTTTTTTTGGTAGCATGCATTCGGATGCTGGTGGTTGGTTGGTTGGTGAGTGAACTAAATAAGTTAACCATATTTCGGAAAATTAGTGGTCATTTACCACATGCAATTAATGTCTTAAGTAGTTGAGAAGCTAGACCAGACCTGGTTATATTATAAGCTACCGCTAACCGGTAAATAACCAGATAATGCTAATACTTCCTTATTTGTAAACTGACTTAGAATTAGTAGTAAATAATATTTAAAGCTTGCTTGATGAGGATTTCTTGATGAAGTTAGCAGTTTCACAGTTAAACTCCGGCCACTTGTTCATTTGTCAGGGGAATATGTGCCACGGTTCCTTCCCCTTTGATGGCTGAGACCAACTAAAGTGAAAATGATTGTTCAATTAGCACACGTACATTATGTATTTATTTACCAACCGAAATACATACTCATGGGGAAAGTAGCGAGGAGACAGCTTTGACAAGATGCACTTTGAGAATTCAATGCAAAAGCAAATATGAAGTCGGATTTAGTGTCTCATGAAAGACACATAAGACACTAATGCACAAAATCTAAAGTCCATTAAATTGACAATTGCGTTTATTTTATGTGGAGTACATTTCACTCTCATAGGCAAAGGTATATTGACCCAACCAGTAGCAGTCCATTCCCACAATCAATTCCAAAACGGAAACCCGTGTTGCGACATATAAACACGTAATTATGTCAATCAAAGTCGAAGTCATAAAGATGTCGGTGTAGCTCGATTCAAGAGTAAAGTGACAACCGAAATGGGACAATGATTCACAGAGTGGTTTTGAAACTGTTATTTAATTCGATTAGAATAGAATCGGACCTTCTAATATTGAGAAGTTCCTTGTGCATGTTCGTGGTTTGAATTGCAGATACGTCCCTACCGTGGTATGGTTCATTTTATATTAAGAATAAAATTTTATAGCCCATTTCAAATTTTCTGGACTATTTTTTCGAGATTAAAATGGTCATTGAAAACATCTGCATTACGTTCCAGCAGTTGCTTGAAGGAGGTCGACTGGAAGTTTGAGTTCGTTCAGAACGCAGAATGGTTGAAATTGCTCCTCAGAGAGTTTACACAAGAAGAGTAGGAACCATTAATGCCCCCTCATCTACTTCTGCAAAGCCAGTAGGACGAGAAAGCATTGGGATTGTCTGCGGGTGAAAGACGAGCCGATGTGTCCAACTTTCTCAAAGAAAAGACAATTTACTCTCCCACAGTTCTAACTGCCTGTCCTCGTATAGAATGGACTGGTGTGGTATGTTGGTTGACTCCGTTTCCCGAAACAGACAAAAAGAGAAAAGTACACAAACAAAGCGTGGAAAAGCCATAAATAAATATGAGAATTGGGAGAGGACACTTGAGGCATTAAGTAAAGATAATGTATAGTCTACTACTCTCTCCTTCACTTTATCTGTTTTACTTTACTTTTCGGAGCAGTATTTTATTGAAAACTTGTGCCCAACTAGTGGCGTATTTCTATATCCAATTTATCTGTATTTGCCTCTAGTTCTAAGGAGAGTAACATTCGGAGCACTGTCAATCGTTTTTCATTTTCATTCCAGTTGAATAGCCCTTTGACATAACAAATTAATTCCCAAAGTTTGTCATCAACTTGCAACTTTTTACTGGCAAACACAAAAACAGAATTATTGAGAAACTGTATGAAGTGATTCATTGATAGAGAACCTTTCAAATCTTCAAATACTTAGATTATGAAGAAACTTCTACTCGAGATATAAAAAGTAAAAACTATTTTTGCTCCACCTACATACATAGCCTAAAGCAATTCTGAAATTAATTTCCTTTCCTTAATTCTATATAAATAGGAAAAAATGATAATAAGGTACAAAGGACGGTGGGAAGGAGTCGAAATGGGAATTGACTGAAAATATTTCATCATATGAAGTTCTTGTCTTTCACTTCAATCTGAAAATGGCGTCCGCAATTTCACTTTTGGAATTGAATGTGAAGAAAACAGCTGCCAAATGCCAAAAAGAAAGAAATGAAAGTAAATTCAACTGAAACGACTTTTCACCTGCCAGTTTGAGAGACTTTCCTTTGTACTGACAGTCAGTCAGTGACAATGCAGGAGAAGTTGGCTGGCTACGATTTTCAGTCTCCTCCTTTCCAATTGAAAAATGGAGGTATAGACAGGTCTTTGTTTAATGTGATGGATTTTGTGGATGGAGTAAGATTGGGAAGGTTGTACCAAAGAAGTTTATACTACTGGACTTTGTTGTGGTCCGCAGGTGAGGCAAGGTGACAGACGAACTTAATGGATATGGTTTTTGTATGAGATCAAGGAAATACATTTGGTCCAGATGGCGAATTTGGAGGCTGCAGTTTTTATATTTTGGCTTTGAATTTTCCGATATCCTTACATTGTCGTATGCTTATCAAGTTGACCATTTTTCTTTGACAAAACAAAACTACTCTGGGCAGCAACCCTTTTACCATACTGAAATTGATAAAACCCAACGAAATAAAATGACAGAAATGGGATGGCCAAAATTTAGATTAGGATTTTCAAGCCATTCGAGTTTATAAGTCCACATATTTCAAGATATATCCGGCTGGAATGACTCGGCACCTGACAATACGGTACGAAGAAAATTCAATGGAAAATGGGATTTAGGTTTAACGAATGGAAAGAACTCTTAAAGCACACTTCACCAGGCCTGCCGTGAAACGGTAACCATCCAACCTCGACAACTACAGATACGATTCTCCATCCTTATCTCATGGGTGACCAGTGCACTGCACAACCAACTATTTAACTCAAATGAAATGAGACTCTGAAATAAATCCAGTCCGATAAGGCAGACAGACAGAGCGGACAAAGTAAAGAAGAGAGCAGTCAACTTGTCAAGTTCTTCAAAGTCAAAAAGAGCCAGGGAAAGTCAGAGAAAGTGGAATTTTGGAAACAGGAAGAGTTGAACGGAGCAAAGGGCATCAGGAATCATGACCACTCGACCATGATTCAGACCAGACCATATACATTCCAACTCTCAGCCCACCGCCTTCAGCCACTAAAAGTTAGCCAGCATAAAATTAAACTGCTGTCAAGAGCAATAAATCATCAGACTAAAAATGAAATCCTGCTCAGCAACTTTCTCCATCCACTACCAATTTACCTTACAAAAAGAACAATAATCATCCATCTAACCACTCCATTTTCAGATCCAGTGGCATTCAACAGATCGAAATCGAACTGGTAAAGAAGCAGTCCACCAGTGCAGTTAAATGTGTTCCAACATCCAATTGTGAAGGTGGTGAGTGGGTGGTGGATGGACAAAGCAACTTTAGTTTGGTTTATATATAAAAGAGAAAACTGGAAAGTTATTACAAGAGACTGAGCTCTGTCGACGCCACCAAACATACCCATCCGAGTGTACACTTGGCGGAAACCATTTCTATCTCGACAAGAAAGAGTCGGAAACAAGATTACATTTAAAACAAATAAATCTTGTTAGCTGGGTTCATGTTCAAAAACAGCCGAGCGTGTATTCGATGCGGATTTGTTTCCAACCGGGGACTTTGTTTCCTTACAAATCTTTGAGCCAACATACTTCTACTTATGTCTATCACCTACATTAGACGGTTTTCCGCGTTGTTTGTAAGTAAAATAGAATAGATATATAAAATTAAACTCATTTTCATGACAAAGTGACTGTCTCAGGGTGGAATTTCAACGAAAATGGATTTAAAACATTTCCCAAAATGACACTTTTGAAATAAAAAGCTTCTCTGCCATAACCTGCCTGCCACACAGATGAGATGCTTCATACCTCTGCACCGACTAAACTAAAGCTGCACACGTATTCATATGCAGGCGGATCTCGTTATCCATGAGTTGCTGTCAAGTTATCCCGAAATCTAATATCATGAAGGATCTAGTGTCATGAAAAAAGAGATGGGACAGTGTAGGATAAACCAAGGAAAGTATTAGTATTCAGGTAGGGTTTGAAAATACACTTTATACTATGTATGCTTGCTGCTTCATCATTACAATTATCCTTAAGAAGCAGGTGGAGTGAATATGCGAGCAATATTCTTTATGGTAAAAAATAGAAAATGGCAACACGTAGGACAAGGGTGGATGGATTGGAAAAGCTTTCACTTCCATCAAGCCCTTTTTTTCTTTTTTCTCTCGAAGGAATGGTAACAAGCTTGAAAGTGGACGGACGGATGAATTGATGGTGTTTCTTCTTGAAAGGGAAATGTAATTCAAACTGGTTTTATAAATTGGCTGGGTAAAAGCTGATAATGGACTTTCTGGTAGTTGTGCCGTGCCCGACATGAAAAATGCTTAAAAAGCAAGCATTCCGTGCCTCGGTCAGTTTACTTCCCCACTCCAACCTACGGAATGGTCGGTCACTTTAGTCACTGAAAAAGTGCCAACCATACACATCGAATTGGTAACGTATGAACCTGGTCAGTCAAGCTAAGGTATAGTGATATAAGAAAACATCAGAAGGAGCAATGCGCAAAGTATTGGGAATTACAAGCATGCAAGGAAACAAAAAGATCGTTAATCTTTGTCCACTTACGCCACAGTGCTCATCAAAGCTAGGTCCATTGCTTCCTCCAACAACGCCGCCGCCATTGACGCCACACGCACTCACATTGACATTTGGTCCGTTGCTAGAAGAAAGGAGGAGATTGTCCGCGCTGGGAGTTTGTGTAGATGCCTCCATCGGTTGGGAGTATGGTGTCGGTGAATTGGAGCAGTTGCTCACCCCACCGGCTAACGAACATGACGAGGAGTGAGTGGAAGATAATGCGGAAGAAGACGACTTTTCTTTACTAGCCGCAGCTACGTGGGCGAAACATCCGTTCACATTTCCATTTCCATTCAACAAATGAACTTGATTAACTCCGTTACAAATGTCGCCATTATTGTTGGTGACAACTAGTCGTCCCCCTGGGCAAGTTGTTCTGAACGGAGATGACAATAATGCGTTATTGTTGTCTCCGTGTGTGTGGTGGGAGTGACCAAAGTCATTGGTGGATGTGGATGTGGAAGTCGAAGCCGTAGAGGTTGCTACCATGTTTGATGAAGAAATTCCACAACTACCCATACCCATGCTATATGGTGGTCCTTCCATGACCATGACCATTGAGGAACAGCTCTGATGCGGAGGGGAGAGATCTAGATCCGTTTGGCAATGGGAGTCTTCCATCAGACTGTCCACCATTAAGTTCCCGTTTGGATTGAAGCCATTTGGTGAACCACTTCCATTAGAGGGGCAACCACCACTTGTCTCTCCGTCCTTTCCTTCCTAAATCAAAAATTTAAACAGTAAATTTTTACAGTTTGCACAATGAAAAAAAGGGTTTCGTGGTTTATTGTGGTTTTCTTTATCTTAAGGTAGGAATTCTGGGCCAATCATGGTACAGATTGGCAAAAACTAAAGGGTCACAAAATAGTAGGTACAAAGATTGGACATGGTTGAAATAATTCACGAGTTAATTTTCTCTTCATATTTTATGCAAGTTAAGATGAATAGGCTTGAAGGAGAAAGCAATTTTTCTCAAGTAGGAACTTTCACCAAATTAAAATATTTATCTTGGCTGTCTTGCCCAATTTTGAAATTCAGGATTAGAAACATTTTCCAATGGTTTCTTTTTTATCAAACTTCGTACTCGTTTGTCATGCCGTGGCCAAGTTCCACATGCACTGACACACACACGCAACTTCAGAAAAAGTGAGCCGTCGTTCAAGTTTCGAGCATCGTTCGTTTTTAACAAAAACATCACGATTTTCATGATCGAAAAACGGAAGGAGTGATTGTGGCAATTTTTGGTGTGCGATTGCATGTTAAAAACTCTCAAACGTAAAACTTTCCTAGCATGAAACGTCTATGCTTATATTCGAATCATTTGTAATTTCTTGAACGCAATCAACTTTCTCCCAACATGAAGCCCTTCAATGAAGAAGGTGAACAAACTTCAGTTGTAATTTCCGGCCTTTCAATAAATTTCCCAATTCCACCAATGTTAAATTTGAGTTTCTATCCATTTTACTATACCAATTAGTAAGATACTCCAATTTAATCAGCAACTAAATCAAATTTACAAAAATACTGTTCTATATTCAAAAAAAGCAATCATAAATCGGAATCAAATCAAAGAAATATCTAAAAAAAAGAATCCTCCTTTTATTCCACAAACTGTGTGATGTAAGTAAAAGTGAAGCAAATACCAATGTCAAGGCATTGGGGCAAAGAATCATTTCAGTTGAGGGGATATTGACAGACTCCACGTTGAGTCAAAAGTCGTCGCCACCTTCTCCGAAGTATTTTCCATTACTCTTGCTAGATTTGATGGATCGAGTGCTACATACATTGTACTGCCGAAAAGAGAAGAAATAACTCAAACTAGGAATCGATGAGGTTTCATTCAGTGTGATATGAAATTCATCCTGTCAGTTTATATAGGCAATGGGGGATAGAACGGTAGCTGTGAGGCAGAAAATTTGAAACGAAATGAAAGTTCCCTTCACTTGAATGCTTCACCAGATTTGATTACCTTTAACCTGATGCAGTGGGAGAAGATACTACTGAGGTGATCTTGATCCGTGGGTGCCAACATATAGAATTACATCATACCTTGACTTTCACCAACCAAATAACTTTCTCCTGGAAACAAATTGTGATATATTGTGAAATATATATCAAGCGTGTGGTGAGAAAAGGGGCAAACTACTTTTTGATTTGTAGATTTAGTTACATGACTTCCGGACATTCGCTCGAGACCCTACTGGTAGAAATTGTAAATAGTGAAATTGGAAAACTGAACTTGCACCACGCAATTAAATCAAGTGACGGGAGGATTTTGTGTAGGTTAGCCGTTAATCGGAAGGAATTAGAACAATCCATTATCCTAATTTAGAGAGCTTTCCATTCTAATCCCCCAAGCTGTACTTTCTCCCTTCTCCCGACTAGTAGTTGACTAAATATACGGGACAGAAACTGGATTCCTGTTTCAGACCACCCAACTTCGGATCCACATTCAAGTTAACAACAGCTTGTTTCATAATTAAACGGAAATTCATCTCATTGCTAAATGAGCGAGGAGTGAAAGTGGAATTAGGAGAGAATCTCTGCAGCTGCACATCAAAGAAAAAAGTTGAGTGCGGAGTAGGGACTTGCTCAAACCAACTGCTACTACAATACAACCTTATCCTAAAGATTGGCTTGGTTGGTTATGTGTAAGCTAAAGCAGCGTCGTTGGGTTTGTCTTCAATTTTTCATCCATCCATGCTTTCTTCTATCTCAGTTTAAAAACAAAAACCTTTTACTGTCGCTTCATAAAATATCAGGGAAAGACATGTGAAAGCTTTAAACTATATTTCCTTTTAAAGCTGCACTCCGAATTATAGATACTTTCCTGTAGCTTTGAGAAACTGTTATCTCATTCTACCATATTGTTTTTGACAGAAACTTTTCACCATCCTGATATCCATCCTAGTATGCTTCAGTCGAACTTTGGGAAGTGTTGTGGAGAATATCATTCCGAAGGAAATTAAAGAATATGCTGATTTCACTTTATAAATAAAAACTTTCTTAATGAGCTAGCCAAGTGCTGGAAGAGATTATAGAAAGTTAAATTTCTTGTTAGATTCCTTATTTAATGAGTGCAATATATAAGACAAGTGTGGATCTGAAATAGGATGAAGGAACTTGAACAAAAATTCAGATACCATTATAGAATTAACTCTAGACCAAAGTTCATTCCGAATATGCACATAGAAATTGAGCAGGTCTCTTTTTCTTCTAGTTATAGAATGTGTGCATAGCCACTAAAAGCTAAAGAAACTAATAAAAATGCATTTTGTATGTTGAAATTTAATAACGAACTCCCCTTCCCGTGCAGATTTATAACTAAAGACTTAAATTCTAGCCTGGATCACATCAACTTTAATATCCGCTTCAGTTGTGGTTTATTGGGGCCACAGCTCCAGAAATTTGAAGGGGAACGATACAAGAAACGATGTATTGTAGACCAATCGATTCAACCCAAGAATTCCCACCATCCTTGTAACAACTACAACCAACCAATGAAGAAGTCAATAAAAAAGTTTCTTACGGATTGATCTCTGGTTTCCATCCCAAGTTGATAGATATTCAACATATGTGCGGTCTGAACATGGACCTATGAAATATATGAGCAGCTTGTAATGTATGGTTCTATAATGAATGCTTGTATTATATACGGGTAGCTTGTTTCTACCATAAGATCCCACGCCGAGTGAAAGGAATCCTTACATTGCGAACATAACAACGCTGCTGGCTCTTCTCCTGATGTTTCTAATTTAAAAAGTCGGGGTGGTTAATATAGCACAAGACATAAAAAATAAACTGTTTTTATGCTATCAATAAAAAATGTACAATGTACTTACTTCCATTAACTTGGTTGCATTTACTTTGATAACTATGTGAGGATTGGGGAAAATTAAGAAATTAGGTACAAACGACAAGAAATGTAACGTATCGCAATTTTAGTGCTGTTCGATATTTTAAATACTCACCATTTACAAGTAAATCTCAATTTACAGTAAGTCTTCTTATGTTCCAAAAGCTGCTCGACTTCTGAGAAAAGTTCTCTGCAGTTTCCACATATTAAGATGTCCGGTGAATCTAAAGTGTACAGATAGGAAATTTCTCATTAACAATTTTTTAGAATCAACAAAATAAATGATATAAAATTTTGTCCCATGCATTCCACAATCCACCGCCAACACCATTAACCTTTTACACCTTCATCTATCCGAATGTGGTGATGGTAAGCTACAGATAGCCTCATAAAAAATGAAAGAACAGAACGAATAAAAATGCGTCATTTGGCGTTTCTTTGGCACAGGGAACACATTTTTATTACATGTTTCTTCACTGACTTTACATCTCAACGAGTATCCATATCTTTCTCATTGGTAGTGAGGCTTATAGATACACGATTCTGATTCCGATACGTTGCTAGAGTGGTTGAAGGGTATAGATGTTATGAACCGTGACCAAAATGGTAATGAGGTACAGGAAACACACTTTGTCTTCACCTGAAAAAGCTCTCAACTAATTTCTCATGAAAGCTATTTTGGCACTGCTGCCTGACGGGAAATAAATATGTTATGTGCCATCAACTATTTATAATGCTCAATCTTTAAACTTTTTCTATTAAGAAATGGTCCTAACTTAAGTTTGACGCAGTGAGACGCTACCACTATACTTTGTATATTGAATATTTGCAGCTTTTATGAAAATTGCACATCTTAAAGTACCAGTTGGCATTGTTTTTTTCAGTTTGCCTTTCTACACACTGAGAACATTGTCACTCTTGTGAGTGTTGAAAGTGTCCACTTTTTCCAAGCCAGACAAAAAGAAAGCACGAGCATGATTATCACTCCAGGTTTGCGAGGGCGTTTCTTTGGAATATGAGTTGGTTTTATTTTATCACGGCATCAATTGTAATGGTCTTCTCCGCAATTCCCAATTCACTCATCGTTTCATACGCATTTGTATTGCGAGAGAAAGATGGAGAAAGCAATATACCTGTTTCTCCCTCTACCATCATTACCAACTCTCATGTATCTGCACAACGACAACTACTATACAAAGTATAGAGAAAAAGGAAAGAAACTTGCTCCCATTCCGTCAGAATAGTCAGTCAGTTCTACCCCAGAAACATCAGCAGACAACTTCATGAGGTAATTAAGCTTTCACGGTTACGTTTACGTTCACATTTTCTGCTTTCTCTTCGTCTGTCAAGAGGCATATCTTCTGCTCGTGCATTTACTAAGCAAGAAACACCATTGTTCTCCAATCAATGTTACTGACAACATTCCGTCCTTGCTTGCTTCTGCTCCGTAGTCGCCGCACTAGCTATTGTATTGCTGTCATAGCCAGCCAACTGAACTCAAACTAAGGGCTATGATAGTGGATATTTTATGTTTATTTCCGCATAAAGTACAAAACATTTGTGCAATCAAGCGCCTAAATTCCAAATACAAGTTCGCATCATGAATCCCAGAGTTGGTGGTTTAGTTGTATGGTTCCTAGCAGTTGCGAAGGATGTAATCATGGGATTTAGTAAGTAATAACTGTGAATCTTGGTGAATCGAATACAGATGCATGGGACGACATAATATGAATCAATAATTACGAGTAAAAGAACTTACTGTAGGATTTGAGGTCGCCGAGAGAATTACAAGCAGGGGGATGTGACTTATTTGGAGATGGAAGTTTGGCCACAGATTTATTTTGTGTGTTTGGAGGCATGGAGGCATGGAGTCGAGCTCTTTTCATGGGTGGGACCAGTCTGGGTCCGGGGAAACCAACTTGAGCATAGTAGCTGTGGTAAATAGACTCAAGCTGCAATTTCAAACTGTCACACAAATGGAAAGCCAATGTCACCCTGTGTCCCGGAAATGTTCAAATATAACTACCCATCAAATTTTAATTCTGCGGAATAAAGCCAACATTTTCATGCATTATTTAATTCATGTACGAATCGTACATTAGCAATTAGTATAAGTTAAACAATACATGCAGAAACCAAACTTACAAGTACACTAATAAAAGCTCATAACTAATCTTGTAGTTGGAACAATGATTAAAACAGATTAGGCCATACATCTGACTAACGCAAAATTACCTTCTCTTGCAAATCAATTAAATAGAATAATCTCAGATACAGATGAAATAATTTGCACAAATACAAAATGGAACAGTACCAACCCCGGAAATAAACGACGCTCGAGACTTGTTCAAACCATTGAAAGTCTGCACTTTGAGATAATAATTTTAATCCGATTATTGCATTAAACTTATCTTTCTGCTCAACCAACCATTTCGTCTCTGTCCCTTTAACTTCACTAATTTCTTAAATTGAAATGACTCGGAGTCCCTACAACTAATTCTGACAACTGAGCCTAATCGTCCAGTCGAATGCCTACTTTCTCCGAAGACGAGTAACTACATGTAGTATATTAGCTGCTACTGACTATGCGTATGGTTTTTGTCATTAGTTTCAGTTCATGATTTACAGCATCGTAGTACTATATATGACATGGTTTTGTGGAGTAGGATTGTATCCGTAATTACATCTCAAAAGGAGGATAGTCAACTCGACATTGACATAATAATGTAATAATGTAATTGACAGTTCTATCTTTGCTAACTTTCTTTACAAAGATAAGACAAGATGACAAACATCTTGCTACTTCCTGACTGATTCAGACACTTATGGCTCATTAACCCTCTCTCTCCAGCAGCACCCACCACCTTCATCTAAGCGGTATTAAGTCATGCAAATTTTGCCACTCCTCGGCGTTTATCAATCGCTTTTTTTAACGTGCCGTACACTTCGCAAAAGAACTTCCTATCAATGTTTCTCATTTACTACATAATTACAGTCTGTATGTCGGATGCCATTTTTTCTATAAATGAAAATCAATAGGGGGAGCAGATGCTGTTTAAAAGTAATTTAAAATTGTTGTCGGGTACAGAATTAACCTATTTTTCATACCCCGCTTCAGCACTCTTTTTTATTTTAAAAGGATCGCGATAAATATTAGAAAATTTGGCAACCAGCTTGCAGCCACCCTGCTGCCGCGTTAATTACATTCGGCTTTAATTTGACTTGAGCCATTATTCTAAATTTAGTGGACGTCTGGAAAATTTAACCCAATGCCATTTGTCACCCAAGTATTCCGCCCTTTTAAACTCATGTAGTTATTTTTGTATTCTCATTATCTAATTTTGGCACTCTATCGAAATCACCGGCATATTGAGGGGACTAAAAATAAATACAATAAGCATCAATCCTATATATTCCTACTTCTTCTTGGCTGTTATGAATTTACAAAGTCTGTAAAGTTTCAAAAGAAAAGTTAGAAAGGGTTACGTGACGTGTGGCCCAAAGGAATTTTTCAAAGTATATTTTGAGACACGACAAAAGCAATGACAATGGCAACAAAAGAATGAGCTAATTGCTATAAGACACACATTCACGTTTATTTTTGTCTACCTAAATTGTTCCAACTTAAAGATTGCATTCTTGATTGGAGTGTTTGAAGGGGAAGACAATTAGAAGTGACAGGAACATGAGGCTATTCAACTAAAACGTTCGTGCATGGTAAAGGCATTTGCGGCATAACAAGTTAAAAATCAAAATGCAAAGTAAAAATCAAGTGTATCAAAATTTTAAAACTGCAAATTTCGCAAGTGACGCGTTTTTTTCAAAAGCAATCCAACAAAATTGTCGAGTCAAAATTTGATGGGAGTAGTTTTCAAAAAAATATACATTTCCCGTTGAAAATCCGTCTTAAAATTACGAGTTTCAAAGTTTCCACAAAAGTAGTTGGCGAGTATTTGAGAGGAAAGAGAACCTCAAAGTAATAATGAAGGTTGTAGGATAACAATACGAGTACAAATGGACTCCTTGCAGCCAAATGCGAAGAATCTCATGACGAAAAAAATACTTGCTTACCTATCATAGTAGTAGTCCCTGAAAACAGAAAGTAAATAATCCATTAAAATACTAGTCAGTTAACTACATGTTAGATAACTTTAAAACTTATGACACGAGTACATTTCTCAAACAAATAGTCCGGAGATGGAGCATTATTATTACTTAACGCACTGCTTTTCTATCTCTCTTTTCTATTCCAAAAGACCTTTCCAATTCTACAAAATACCACTTTGTTCATTGACTTCACAGAGTTGTAAATGCACATATTTGTTTCGCATCTAAATAAGAGCTTCCACTAAAAACCAAAATCCAGCTAGCAGTGGTATTTACTCCCTTTTTTTGAGGTGCTGAATGATACATAGCTCTAAATACATGGATCCTGTAATGGGCTTGGTTTTACAAGCATCAGTTAGTAAAGTGTATTTACTCGCCGAAAACTTCTTTTATGTATATAAGAATGTTGCTTGTCAAGATATATGTGCCTAATTCTCAACAATTGATTGTAGTCTACAGAGTTTGATGTTCCTCATACATTAACTTAAACTGAAAAAAAGTCCTGGTCAAAAAACTTGAATTAGTTGTAGTTACATTTCATATCTAGTAGTCTCAGTGGTGTGATAATGTTCAACTAGCTCAAAGTTTGTATTCTCTTATGAAAACACCATTTAACAAGACTAAGTGGATTACCATTACGCCTGACAAAACACTAACAAAAAACTACACTCTATTGCCCCTTCCCTTATCTCAGTTTTCAGCTATTTATTACTTTACTTACACTCGAGCCAGGCTTGTTAAAATTGTAAAAACGATACTTAAATCTTTCAACTTACCAATCATTCCCCGTTTTGGCTATGTTTTGCCTCTTCCTCCCTGTCTGGTGGGCCTTTGGTTCTGCCACCATATTGACGTCTGTAAAAATCAAACATGCCACAAAAACACGTAAGTTGTTGGTAAAGTAGAGTGAGTGCCGGAAAAAGTATAAGCGCTTTCTTACTACTGAACTCAACTAATTTTACATTGATCAGTTTCCGTCCGAGCATTTTATTGTTAAAACAACAAGTCAAACTAGAAGCATAAAATGGCATAAACCCAGAATTTATGCTGCTCGTAAATGTTTCTGTACTTTAACATGACTCAATGCCCACATTGAGTACTTAAAGTTAATGAGGAAACAACAACATAATCTTGGATAAAAACTTAATTTAAACATGGGACACTAAAACAAATTCGTTCTCTGTGGTGAACCACCACTACTCGAAATTGATTTTAAATTGAGCGAAAAACATTACTAATCTCTACTATTTCAGATAAGATGGACAGAACAGGTGGATGGATACTAGATGAAGGGATAGATGTTGAGGTCCAGGTAATAAAAATAACCCTCAGGTTAGTTCCGACAAGCACGCGATATACGTCCAACAAACCAAGTGAACTGAAATTCATCCAATAAGCGTCCAACAGTGAGGGTCCCATTAAAACCAAAACCATTCTGATAAGTGTTCCGTTGGTTGGATAGTACTTAACGATTATTGTTCCGCTTCAAAGTTCTTCACTTGAAGATTAATTTCCCCCCACTGAAGTCAAATGTCATAAATTCTTATCACCCGCAATATCCTTGAGTTGGATGAATGAACGGAAGAAAAACAATATTTCCAATATATTTCCAATTCCTTTCACTACTCCAGTCAAAAATCCATTATGAAATCCCAGTTTGGTTGAATTGTTCACGTGGAGAAGAGAATTAAGCTGGAAATCACGTTTTTACCCTGAGGTAAAACGGAAGTGATATTAAGAGTTGGGATCGAATAAAGGGGAAAGTCAGTTGTCAATGAATGAATCAGTTTCTAAATTGTAAATTGTTTTCAAATGAAACATGGAATCTCCATTAGGGCATTTTTGTAACAAAATTGAGAAAAAGCTTGATAAAGAAAACTTCAACCGAATCGACAGTCTTAAATTTAAAAAAGGAAACTTTCAACATTTAAATAAGTATAGTTTATTATTATGCAGATTAATGTTCTGGGTAACATTTACAAAGTTTTTTGTAAAACTAAGGAGGTTTGTTAAAAATCTGTAAGAATAGCAGTTCTTGGTTGGAATTAATAATTTCAATTTGTATAAAACTTTCATTGTGCAAGGACCGAATTTATTCGGAGTTTAAAAAACTCGTAGTGGAAAAAGGTGAATACTTCAAAACCACACAAGCATTGAAGTAAATATTTAAAAGTTTTTTAAAAAGTTTTTATGTATTTAAGCTTTGTTTTAATTCTTCTAAAAACCCCAAAGCCAAAAGAAAAAGTTTAGTTCTGAAGTTAGTAAAACTTATCAGACCCCACGAAATAAAAATCAATGGATCACTTTTAATTAAGTCCCGGAAAGGATCAATACGCCATGAATTTTGATTATGAAATTAAAAAGAAGAAAGCGACCTCCGCCAGATTGATATTGAATTCGTCAAGTTGTCCATCCCTCCACGTATTTAGTATGAGTTTTTGAGTAATTGGATGTTCGTGTCCTGTCCAATCAACCACGACTAGGATTGAAATTTTCAATACCTAAACCGTTTCATTCACTAGGGTACTGACTGGCATCAATTCACTAAATTATACAATTTGAACAAGTCACCATCGCCCATGGAGTGGAGCTATAGGAGGCAATTTTAGGAGAAAGTGATTCTGACTATTTTGAAGTGAAAGTAAAAAAAACTGCTGTGTGACCGGATTTGCACCTCTCCACTTTACTTACTGGATTGGATTGACATATCTGTAGACAACATTACTTACCTAACTTCATTCTTTAATAATTGACTATTCATGCACCCATCCATTCGCCCATAGACTGCTATGAATTACGCTAAACAGGAGTGACATAGACGCTGTTTTTGTTTATCCAAAGCTCCAAACCCCAACGTTTAAATTTACGACGCATCACTAGACCAAACGGATAAATAACTTCATACTCAATTCCATTGATTACTTTTGAATTTGTCGTCAATATTTCATTGGCTACAGTAAGTTCTTAACCAGATATATCACATTAGTAATTACGAATAAAGTAAAATATAACAATGCTGTTATCGCGGATCAACCTGCATGCATTCCTTTTATTCATCATTAAAATAACCTCAATTTCAGATAAATTAATGTTCGTTTGGATACAGGGTATGAAGCGAAAAAAATACAACTTTCTCCCCGAAAGCCGGGTGAAACATGCAAATCGAACAGCTCTAGCGACTGAACCTTTCACATTGTCTGTTATAATACAAAGCAATCCATTATTCAATTGAGAAAGTTAAAGCTCCTTACGCACTGTCTAAAACATTTTAGGGCAGAACGTTCAAATCCTTCCCTGATATTGGATAAATGCTTTTCAATCTGCCACTCCAGATTCTATTTCCTACAAAAGTTGAAAAAATCTAATACCACTTATCAAAAATTGAGAAACTAGAAGGAGAAAGTTTTTGAAGGACAATACCCACTCTGTATTGTTTCGAGCAAAACCACTCACCCCAAAGCAGCTTTAACTCTTCCCGTAAAATCCTACAATTACACAAATGGAATTCGATAGTCTTGAATAAGGTTTTATTTCAGAGCCGGTCAACTTCAAGGCTCGAGGTTAAATGTTATGGCATAGCTGTGGCAATGAAGAAGTAAAAAAATGTTTATATTTAAGATTATGTGCATATATCCTTCTGCAACGGTCTCGTTAGAGTGTAAGCTTCGTTACGTGATTTATCGCGTTATTGAGAAAGTCAGCGAATTATCAACCGAATCAAACCATTGAGAGCATGGTTCCACTGACTTTCTCCAGCTGTGTTCTTAACATTCTTTTTTTGTCGATAACAATTCTAACAATAAAGTTACTTATACTTATAGAATACTTTTTTACTTTTCCAGTGCTTCAAATATAGCAATGAACAGAGCTTAACTAAGGAACTAAATATACTTATAAAACGGCTTAACATCACGAGATTAGTCTAACCAACAGCAATTTCACGACACTCTAAATTGTAGCGTACTTTGGTTTAGTGACTTTTATTGAGAGTTGGTCTGCATTTTCCATGTTAGATTCAACTTAACCGAGAATAAAAACAGTAACAAAATCGGATACGCTGACTGGGAAAAATAATCCCCCAAATCTAAAAATCACAACAGAAGGAGCAGAGAAAATTGCAGGTTACACATCGCTTGCAATTCAGTCCTTATGGCAGACACAGCTAAGTAGCCATGCAATGTAACCTTACACACTTCCTGGTTTGTAGTTTTCTGAGCAGGAAAAATTACGCCCATTACCCATTTATTTCTGCAAATCGCAAAGCTACCTCCACAATAAGAGTGTACCGTC
This sequence comes from Folsomia manolachei, assembly GCA_036491905.1. Lineage (NCBI taxonomy): Eukaryota > Metazoa > Arthropoda > Collembola > Entomobryomorpha > Isotomidae > Folsomia > Folsomia manolachei. The sequence goes on from JAAXNX010000311.1 coordinate 19,522, forward strand.
AATTAATGTACAAATGTACCCGTACTTATTTCATAGCCCTTCCAGAAGCTTGACAATGTGAAACTCGTAATACTTCCTTTAATCTGTGATATGTTTTCTTCATGCAATGCAAAAGTTTTACCGTATTTTTGTTACTAGTTCCAACTCCAGGCGTGGAATGTAGTTTAGCAGTTGTAATAACAGCAATTGAATCGAGCTTTATGGATAGAAAATTTCTTAGTGGCTGAATGATGATTGCTACCGGCAGCAGATGACATAAAATATTTACAGTTCACAACACCTCACATAATTTCGGCACTTTTCACATATGTATCTGCAGTTGTTGAAGTGGTCTTCCTTCCTACAAAAAATTGCGAGTGGCTCTCACAGATAGGAATAGAAATGAATGGTCACTACAACTTGTAAGTAATTCAATATGCATTGAATTGGCTCTCCTTTCTACTTACCTGGGCTGAAAAATAAGTGCTCCGCTACTAAGCTATGTAGTTCATACTTTCCTTGAGTAAAAAAGTGCCCCTTTCGGAAAAAATAACACGACAACAACGAATGAGTATTCATTCATCTCCTTTACGGTTTGTTTGCAACCCTTTGATTGGCGTGTCTAGGGGCAGTAAAGGAGACAGAGTAAATGTGAAATGGGTTGTCGAGTCAATTCAAGTATTTGGCTAGGTGAGAGAAAATTGTATGGAAACAACCAACAAGGTTCACTCACTTTGGACTCTGGGGCCAAGCATGCCATGGACTAAGGAAGAGCTTCTTTCTCCTCATATTGGAAAGCTATAGTTTTCTTCAAAGGAAAGTAGTGGCACAGAGAATCGAAAATTTTCCCAATCACATACTCCTCGTTTCTTTCCATTTCATGTCCTCCTCGTTCCAAATTTATAGTGTTATTGATTACCTTAGTGTCTTGCTTTAAAAGTTCTTGCGCCCATCCACATTCACTCTCTTCTATAGTTTGTCTTGTTATTACTAGTTGGAGTGTGTGGGCCCGAAACTGGATGGCTTTCCGGTGACAGTAAGTGTCCAACATTGTAATCTACTGTGAGTGCAAGACCACTACTGACGAAGCAATTGTTGTAACATAACCTAACAAAAATGCCACTACAGATATACTCAGTACAACATAGACACAACTCGAATAGAGACATACCCCGATTGAGATATTGATGGACACATTTTTCATTGTTATTGTTTTCAAGGTTTCTCTACTCTTGTATATCCTTATCGGCTACTTTCTCAGAATGTCTTACTTTATTACAGAAAAGGGATTTTAGATGTATCGCTAAAATTCGATACATGCACCAACCAAAGCCAATGATTAGTTTTACCTGTGGGACTCAAAGCCGGACCTTGTTTATGAACCCCGGCGGACAAAAAGTATACAGCGTCCTATTTTTAAAAGAATGCTCAACCATTCTTTACTTTTTTCTGTTATGGTTTTATTACATTCCCGTTTCTCATTCACTTGGCCACTGACTGTGACGAATTTCGACAAAAAAATCGAGGGTGAAACCAACTTTTATAGCACCACAGAAAAACTTATGAACTGGAAAAGAGATAAATAATTTTGGCATAAACAACAAAGCAATGTTGTCGGTTTTGAGAAAAAGTTTATGAGTTGTACATTACAACATAACAAAACAGTAGCACAATAAAATAGTTTATGGTGGAAGAAACAGGAAACGGAGCCGATAAGTTCAGTTCAGTAGTAATAGTTGCATGCAGGGGTGCATTTATGATACGTAAAATAGAATTGTGATAAGAAAAAACTAAAGTTGATTGAAATTAAGTTTGGCATACTCATGTCACTTACCCAGTATTTGGCCCGTAAGAAGGCGGCCATCTTCACCGAGACAAGCACTCCGAGCGTCAAAAGGGTTTGTGAACTGTATGAAAGCGTATCCTTTGTGCATTGAAATTCCTGTAATAAAAAAATACATTTTTCAATATTATAAACCACTCAATACACAAATAGCAAAATAATCAATAACAGAATTGTAGACTAAATATACGGCAGCCAAGCAAGGAAATGCACAAAAGCAATAAACTGAAATGCGTGCAAAGTGGGAATATCATTTCATTTGCTTAACAACACGAACCAACTCATTCTGTCCAACCAAAGCATTGCAAACATTAATCTTTCTCAACACCACTAAATGTCAAACTCTGTCACTTTTGCCATTTCTTAAATTGATGGTAATTGAGTGCTGATTAAAAATGAGGACGTTGAGAGAAAGATGCATAATTACAGCTTGACTCGACCCAGTCATTAGTCCACTAATGATAAATCCATGGAATGAACGAATGTCTTAATTTTCACTCATCCATTTATTCATTACGCCTACCCAAACACCCGGCACCTGAGTTTGGTTGGATGTTCGCTCATTAAATTTTATTTATCTCCGCTTTGAGTGCGGGTGGAAATGGGATAAATATCTAAAACCAAGTGTAGCTTGTGCGTGTACAGTTTGTGACAAGATCATACTTAGTTGTACAGAGAGGGAGATATTTTTATGTTTGTCATTTGAGGGCAGGTGCGGATGGGTGTTGCTCTCATCTGTCGACAAATACTTCATTCTACAATTTTTCCCACAACATGAAGCAGAGTTGTTGGATGACAAAAAATGGGCGCAGAGAAGGAGGACATGAATTGATCAAAACATGAGATGATATCGCAAGATGACGTTCTGAAGACGAATGCACACACGGTATTTCAACTGCGACGCGTGTTTTGACTAGTCCAGATTTTTATGATGAGGCGTCATTGGATGGTTTTTAAGTCTGCATAACTTAACCTGGTGAAAAGAAACTGCGGAATGATTTAACAAACACTGTGACATAGTTAACACCTGCACTCTTGTTAGTTTGTCCCATATTTCAACAAGGACTATTAAATTAAACTTAATTATGATACATACTGATTAGCAAGATTATTGAGATTTTTTGAGGAAAAAGCTTTAATTAAAATCCAAACAACTGCAGATTTCAGACCAAACTTTGTTGGAAACTTTACATAAAGAAAGATAAAAAAGAAATACGGCATCTGGAAATAAAAGAATAATATTTGCATATTTGCATATCACTACAAAACTGCTGTGTACCTAGTGCTTTAGCATTACATATCCAGGCAAATCTAGCAGAGAAAGATTTATAGCTTTGGTTTTGGTCTGGTGCAATTGATTTCTGGCCCGTTTTTGGATTAGAATTTTTCTATCTGCACCACTTCACTTTTCCAACCCTTACCATCACCACCACTTGAAATTGCTTTGGAATGAGGATTCTATTCTAAAATTCTTTAATCCATTTTATCCTTCTTTAAGACTCGAAAGAAAGAACCCCTACACACCATCTTGTTCTCAGGTTTCACTCCTATTGTACTCGAATTAATATATTAGGTTTCACTGACAGGCTGTATTTTTACCAAGTTCTTAAAAAAACAGTGCAGAGAGAAAGCAAAGCTGTTCAACTGCTTCCATAATAAGATCCTTATTTTCTTTCCTTTTCACTCGACAGACTTGCTGGAATCCAAGCCAAAAGTTCGCATTGAATTTAAGTGAATAACATTTCAACTCTGTAAAGCAGAGCAGATGGGGGCAGAATGTAAAGAAAAAGAAAACTCTGTCCTATTCTGCATTGCAAATTAGGTTGTTGCTGTTGGAATGGAATTTAATTTGGTTTCCAAAATTCTTATGCCAATTAGTTTACGTAATCGAATTACCTCTAGATTGAGCTAAGTGTTGGGGTTTGTCGAGTTGGTGTGGAGTAAAGAAAGAATAAGAAACTAGGAAAGGGATGGGCTAATTCTGTATTTAATGTGAAGTGAATTGCTATTTCTATCGCCAGGATGAGTAATGGGCTCTGTACTGGTCCGTTCATTAAAGTGTTCCATGCACACAACAAAACAAGAACGGCACTTTACTTTCCCATTTTCTTTGGCTTCCTTCCGTTTTTCTAAGTCCATAATTAACGCTTACACTTACTAACACCAAGTACACTATCCGCCGCCGGAATAACTGGCAACTGGTAGGTTGGCCAACTCACACAGAATCAATAAATCTTTCCCTACACCAATACATTAAATAAATCTCGTGCACTTTCGCAAATTTGTCGAATTCAAGTCTGGTAAAATATAAATAAAGTCCACGAGTCTACGCGGTCTTCGAAGTTTTTGCATAGAAATTGGTGCTTCATTTGGTTACAAACATAGGAAAGTTGTGCGGTTACGGTTAAATCTAATCCTACCCGCATTCAAAATGAACACGTAGAAGAAAGATTTCTTCTCAAGATAGTCCTTTCAAAGTTTGAAGTAGAAGTTGGATGTGTAGAAATTCGAAGACATGACATGCAACCAAAATTGATGTGGTTAATAAATGTGGACTTGCTTTTTCTCTCTCACAAATATTACAAGAAGTTATCGAAGCAGCATTAGAATTACAGATAAATTGGGACATTGGCAATGGAAAGAAGTAAAGGGAACTTACAATCGTCAACCTTGGAAATGAAATGCCTTCTTTCTTTTTCTCCATCTGCATTGAACAAAGTCCAAACCGCAGTTGGCGAGGTTTAACGTGTTTCGAGAGGATTAGCATGGTTATTGCCATATGCCACGGAGGAAGGAAAAGTGGGTGTCCATTAATCCTCTCCACTTTTCCGTGACTTGATGGAACTTTCGTGTTTACCCTGCTGGACCATGTACGTTGCTTACTTACACAGTCTTTAGCTGTTTAACTCGAGTGGAAAAAAGAAAGAGAAAGATCTGAAGGGTTTAAGTTATCAGTTACCAAACAGCTTACTATCAATAGACGAGGCAGAATTAGAACCCTCATTTTTACCAAGCATCAACTATTCCAGCACATTGAAATGTTGCCGGAAAAAAGTTATGGAATGACAAACTATAAAATATCGGCTAGGTTTAAGTTCAAGAGCATGCCTTCTATTTATCTGCTTAATTCCAGTACTTTTTAAAACTAGTAAAGGAAATTATTGGCAATTTTTTCTTTCCAACATGGCAGCTAAAGTCACCTCAATATACCGTCGGATTTTTAACTTATTACAACGTCGTATAAATAATGACTTGAATTGCTTTAGGGTGGGAAGTTTTCGAAACAATTGGGCTGATTCAAACTTCACAATATTTCAAAATTTGTTCCAATTGCAGTTGATCTTACCTTCCCATGCATGTTGATCTTAACTTTGTTGCCTTTCTTCGTAATACAAGGAAACCTTTCATTCTGTAAATTCAACTCATTAGTACAACCTTGCCTTTCATAAAATATAATCTTCCTCCTTTTCATGAGAAAGTGGACGCAGCTGTTGAGAAATCGAACTCAAAACTGTTTAACCCCCTGCGTCAGCACATTCACCAAAGAATCAAGGAAACTTTGATGTTTTAACTCTTAACAGTCAGAGTCAGAGCAAACATTCTCCTCAATCCTTCTCCCCTTTCTGTCGAAACTCTCTCTCTCTGGAGTATAAAGGTGGTCATCAGGGAAAGCTCAGGTGCATCTACTTTACTCAGCCCCACCTTCCTTGCTTTGCTTCGTTAGTTGAAGTGGAAGACAAGTTTAAGTTTAACTAAAGTTGAAGAGTTGAGGTAAAAGGAGCTGACTAGAAATTTCAATTTCATTTTCCTATAAGCATGAAGTAGCCTCTTATCATGTACAAAGTACAGTTTCAGTGACGTCAACCTTGATGATGATGGTAAAAAGACAAAATTCGAAACTTTGGTTTGGTTTTAACTTTAACTCCGGACCACACACCCTGCCCATGAACGAGTCCCATGACATATGCATACATGCATTAGATTAGGGAGTCATTGGAGAGGAAAAGTTTTCTCAAGTTTGTGAAGATCGTCAGGCGTCAGGTCACATCCCATTTGGAGACTTTGCCCATACACTTATTGGTTCGACATTCAATTCAACAAACGGATGAGAGACTAGGATGAGAAATGTGTCTTGAGGGGAGAAAGTTAGTTCCAACCAAGTAACACTTTATGTTACATCCCCTCTAATTCTTCCCTTTGCCTGCGTATTGGTTGTGCCGTGTCTTCTTCCATGAGGCTTAAACGTCTCAGGAGTGGAAATAAAATGAACGGGGATTCTGTCGAAGTTTACAGCAAAAGAAATGTGGCATAGTTTTAGGAGCCAATATCGAAACCAAGCTTCAGCCATACCAACTGTGCCCCTTCTTGCACAAAACTCTTCAAACGGACACGAGCATGGTGTATGTATAAGGTAGTGTTGGTCGTCCTCGTGGCTAAGATGATCGAGGAAAAACCACATCTTACCAATGTCACTCAGGATCTGTCTTACTTACTTGAGCTTCTAGTTCCCCACAAACTTTTTGCATTAACCAAACGACATCAGCTATTAAGGGAGTTTAGTTAGTGATGATGATTTACGCTTAAACAGAAACAGACTCTCTCTTCGGATGGGTTCCGGGTGTGAAAATGGCTCAAAATGAACACTTTCAAGTTTCAGAAGAAGCATGTCGTTGACAAAATTTTAGTTTAGTTTTCCATCCCCACAGCGTGCAAGGAATGTCGGACTGCTATTTTTCTGAGAATCATTTATTTATGCGGGATAGTTTTAATATGCCTCATATTTTATCAATGGGAAGTCTAGTGCCGATATGGATAATATTAAAAGTTTCGGAAATCTTTGTGTATATCATATTTTGTGAACTTTACTTTACTCCATAAATTACTTCACAGCAACATAAAACCAATGTAGCGATATGAGATACAACTGCAGAAGCACCGATCGAGTTTATCTTCAGTCAAGCAAGTCCGTTTTAAATCTATGGCTACGAGTAAAACTGTGCTGATCAAGCTTTTTTCTGCGGAGGGTAATCTTCCCTCTTAACTTTTTCAAAATTATTTCTACTTCATTTAACATGCCGTAATATTTGTACTGCTAGAATTTTATTGGAGTCACGTAGACTCAATATGAAATATTTTCGTAACCTTGATCAATGTGGATCATCCTACTAATGAGGGTCAATAGAAAACTCAATAGAAAACGAAACTTCAAAAAACGCCAAGAAATCCACGGCAGACAACCACATCACGATAGTTATCGACATGTACTATTTATTGACTAATGCTGTTTCTTTTACTTTATCTTCCCATCTGACATGAGACATGACTTGTTCCGATTATGGTCATGTTCATAGCTCCGTCTGTCTAGTCAGGCATAGAGAAAGTCTACTCTCACCGTTTTTAAGCCACAGAAAAAGTGCCGATGCTATCTCGTTAGACATAGGTAAGGGATTCCCAAAGTTAAGTCAGTTCAACGGACCGTAATAAAAATCCGAATTTGTTAAAAATACACCAAAATGTTTGAACTCTTGATAAAAACTAGTAAAATATTTTCATTAAATTAAATCCTATGCACTCAATTAACTTGAGGTCTGCGAGGTCCGCAATACTGATAAGAAAACTGCAAGACTGGAGAAAGTTTGTTTGGAATTAGAAAAGAAGTAAAATGTTTAACTTTTCATTATCACTTATCTTACAATTTCCTTTACATCCTCCACGGTAGCCGCGATTTAGTCTTGTAGTAATATACAATTTCTTACAGTTATGTTTTAGTTGTTCTTTATATGGTCCACATGACATATCACAACTATTACAAAGCTATTCAAAGAAATTGCCATTATAATCTCAACCTAACCCCGCCACACCGATTTCACCTCCCGTCTAGTCATCCGTGCTTTTGATTAAAAGGGGAATACATTACACTAACGGTGGTAGGTAAGCAAGCCGGCAAGGCAGCAGATGATAATGCCAACCGTAAAGTTATTTTCTGTCTGAAGAACCACTTTGGAATTTTGCTACTCCAAGTTAGACTACGAGACGGAAATTCCCATATAAGTCGAGTTCATAAAGCTTATTTATAAGTTCAACATTGGTTGCGTTTGAACAGGAGCAAGAGTAGAACATTTTACTTAACTTTATTTAAGGTCCGGTTGAAGCAATGTACGGATATAGCCGTGAAAATTCTTTACAAAGACAGAGAGGATACCCGCACATTTCTCCCTTGACTAAACTAAGCCACAACAGACTCACGAGAATGGAAAAGGCAACCAAGTAAAGGATTGTTATGAGATAGCGAAAATGGGTTTTCCAGCACAAAACATTCATTCCCCTTCTGCCACGGGTTTCTTGTTCTGTTATGCTATTACGAATACATGTCGTAAGACTGTGGTCGGCTTATGCTCACTTCCTTGGTTGGGTGTTTCGTTACTCGCTTCATTAAATAATTGAAGAGTTAATTTTAACTAACAAGAACTATGGGTACTACACAGTATTGGAAGTTCAGTAGTTGTAGTGTGGTGGCTTTAATGCATATTCCTTCAAGTGAGAGAGAGTCTATCTCAAGAACTTGGTTTCAGTTGCACCACTCACTCAAAGAGAGCCAATGTGGAAGTGAACGAGTAAATAAAATATCTGATTTAATATGTGGAGCCAGTCAACTGATTTGCAGAAAATTAAGGTTTTTCATTTCATCCGAATAAAATTAACAACAGTGTTTTATGGGGTTTGTAGAGATAAAGAAAGAAGGATCCCGAAAAAGAACTTGTGTATCTTTATAATGGCAAACAAATGCAATGCGCATCTTTGTTCACATTCGCACTTATCCTATTTCACGGTGTCAGAGTTCCACTTGAGCATACAATACAAGATTCGATTTCACGCCTAGTAAAAACCCAAAAAGGAAATGTATGCACAATCTTTTAACCAAAAGCATTCAATTTCATCCCAATCTTGTTAACATGCAACACAAACGTTCATCATTATCAAATTACTAAACAACTGGCAAGGTCATACCTTATTTTACCAAAAGGTCAATTTCTTAATTACACCTGACAAATTTTAGAAAACGTCTAGTTGTAAGAACCCAAAGAACCTAACTCCCCGAAATAAAAGTAGTAAATAATCCCAAATCTGCCTTGTTTTGGTTGGGAAATGAAATGAAATCACTTTAACCTCCATAAAGGGAGGCTCACTTAGCACATAGCTCACCATTTATGGTGGTTCAAACAGAACAGGAGAGTTGTGTTTGAAGAGTCATGAAATATGCAGATCCCTCTCGTATCATAATCCATTTGCCATCCTGCTGTGTTTTTGATGCGTGCACGCTTCAACTTTCACTCTTCAGCTTGTTAGATTTTAGTGAATTTGGAAAGTGAAGTCAAAGTGCATATACTGGCAAATCCACTAACCCAATATCAACATTTGTCTCTTCCCATTTTCACTCTATTTCCAATGAAATCTCTAGGATCAAATTAATCCTGGTTTGGATTTATGCGAAAAGTTTGCTCAGTCTGGATTTGACTGCGGCCTCTTATAATAAACTGTCTGGATTGGGTATTTGGCAAACACAATGCGTCAGCGGAGTAATAACCTTTCATTTTATGATTAGTCAACAGGCAATTTTCACAAAAACACTCCATCTCGTCAAGTGCAATAAATACTAATTCAATGAATTGTGTCTGGAGATATCGACAATTAACAAATATCCGAGTACAATGACACCGGAGCTGCACCAATCTTGGGATGATTATGATGAATCGTCAAAAAACTTGCTATTGTTGCACAATCGAATCAGCTCCTGATCCAGGGTCATTGTCTGTCGTACTGCCTATCACATGTCAATTGACTGCGGCCTCTTATAATAAACTGTCTGGATTGGGTATTTGGCAAACACAATGCGTCAGCGGAGTAATAACCTTTCATTTTATGATTAGTCAACAGGCAATTTCCACAAAAACACTCCAATCTCGTCAAGTGCAATAAATACTAATTCAATGAATTGTGTCTGGAGATATCGACAATTAACAAATATCCGAATACAATGACACCGGAGCTGCACCAATCTTGTGATGATTATGATGAATCGTCAAAAAACTTGCTATTGTTGCACAATCGAATCAACTCCTTATCCAGGGTCATTTTCTGTCGTACTGCCTATCACATGTCAATTTGGGGTTGACTCTGACACAAAAAAGTGCAACCAAAGATCTACTGGCGAAGCAAGGTTGACAAAGATGCAACATGAAAAACTTCTGATAATCTGTCAAAAGTGGGGCTGGAAGCAACAGAATCATCTTTCTAACGACATTACATGAAAAATAGATCCGTGAACTGTCCAGTGACAAATATCTAGTAGACCCAACTTGTTTAGGTGCTTTCTTGCTGGCAGCTGGGTCGAGCATCCAAGAGTAATCGAATGACAAGAAAGAAGAATGGAAGACTTATTTAATTCCAATTACCAAAGTCTTGAGAAAACAGGATTAGTTATTGAAGAGGACATCATCGCCGAGCAAGACAAGATGAAGGGATAAGAAGGAGAATTTCTTTCCAGAAAAACATGAGCAACTGCATGCTCTCCACTTCTGAAACTTGGAGAGATTCTATTTTTTCAGAGTAAAGTATTCCAACAAATATTTCTTAAGAGGAAACTCAAACACATATAAGTAGTAACGGGTTAGACAGGGCAAACTCTGAGAAAATACTTATTTCTCTCTTTCTTGAGAGCTGAGGCTCAACATATCTGTAGTTGTTTGGTTGGCAGCTGACAAAGAAAGAAAAAAAGAGCCATGCATGGCTTTTCGAGCAATGAACGAATAGAAATGGAAATGGTTTATAAGACGCCCTGAATTAACAAGAGCCATGGGATATTAGGTAGGTATATTATATTTATTGTTTGCTCCGTAAGCAGCAGCTTCCAGGATCTTTAGCTTATTCCCAACTCATCTGAGAAAGTAGTGACAGTTTTTTCTATGATGTGGTGCTTCTGTTCTATTATTTAGCTGCATGACACGGCATGGGATTGCATGACAAGATATCACATGGGAGTTTTGTTTGAGTTGGTTGCGTAAACATTTCTTTTCTTAGCTCATCCACCACTTTCTCTCACTTCATAAGTGTTTTATGATAATAATAATAAGGAGCAGAATGGAGAGACAAGACAACCAAACAAAAAAAATGAACAAAGGCCGTTCCACTTGTCGGGTCTCTCTCTCTCTTCATTTTGCAAAGATGGGGATAAGATGAGATCCCGTCAAGAAGACAAGAAAAATGTGGAATGAATGTGTGTGGCAGTGGCTCGGATCAGTAAACTCAAAACCTTATACAGACTCCACCCAGCATTGAATTTATTCCATCTTAAACTAGCAACAGCAGGGAAGACACTGAAGAAGATAAATGAATTTGTTGATGATAAGAAAGCTAAAAATATGAATATCTTTGTCTAAGGAGCTCTACTAAGCTCGCAATATACTACTGTGCATCCTGCAGTGCAAGCAGGAATAAACAGACAAAGGGGGTAAATTGTAGTGTTTATCTCGGAAAAAAACAGAAGCAAAAAAGACTCTTAATTATTCACGAGAACCAAATCTCAGAAGATTTGGAATGTGATACAAATCTGGAGATGAGGATGAGTGAGAAGCATGCAATTCATTAGGAGAAAGTAAAGGAGCAAAAAAAACTAAAAAAGAAGAGCAAAATGAGAAAACAAAAATATTCTTCAAACTCACCTGCAATTCTTCCGTAGCGCTGAAAAATCCTTTCGACGTCCGTCTTGCTGCACTGTAAATTGAATGAGTTGATGTTAGTGACTTATTCAGATATAAAAGCGATAGACGAGCCAAAATTAGGTGCAATTTGGCAACCACTGACAAAATTATGATCAGTATTTTATCAATTTTTGATAGACGTATAAACATACCTGGAAAGTATTCAAATTCCCAACAAAAACTCTGGAGTTGACGGCTAGAAAGTAAAAATACAATAAAATTCATGTAGATAATTAACTCTATATATTATTTCACATAACATATCTAACATATTAATATTAAAAACCATTGATAATCATAATATTTTGTCTGTTATTACCCTGCGGATCCTGTGAGTTTGTCTGATTGCCAACTTTGCAGCTCATTCTAAAAGGTCATAAAGCAAAGACTGAAGAGTTGAGGTGAAGTGGAGGACACTTCTTTTTCCTGGACAGGATAAAAACCCTGCAGGCACTGGACAAATTCAGCAATGTCTACTTCACTGAACACTGGTTTGAAACTACGACAAAAGACCAAGTCCAAGGTTTTTCTTCTTCACTAGAAAGTACGCCAGAAAGTACTTTCTCCAGAGTTCAAATGATTCCTTGAGTGATTTGAAGAAAATTAATAAAGGGCACAGGAAAAGCAGCACAAAGGCTTCTTTTGCCGTTTGGTGATTGTAGTGGTGTGTAGCTGTTACTGGCAAGCTTCTTCAAACTCATGAAAGGCAGCTACAACTGAAAAAGAAAGTCAAACCAGTTGATGATATATGAACACTTGCACTTTAAAATTTCAAAACTTCAAACTTTGCAAACGTTAAAGTAAGAAGATCAAAGATGTGGGTTTAGTTTGAGTTGCTTTGCTTTATGCAGTTCGTGAATGGTCCAGCTTGTTCGTTTTGTTGGTTGGACTCTATGAATTAATAGAAAACTTCTTCGTTGGCAGTGGGTGACAAAGTACTTTGCTTCCAGAATGATTTTATGTGAGTAGAGCTATAACCCTTTAATATTTCTTTCTCAGTCAACTTTCTCCAGTATTTAACAAAAAAGAGGGCTTTGCTTCGTTGGTGGTGGGTAAGCTAGTTTTCTCCTGTTTTCTTTGTTACAAGTTTGGTTTTATGGTTGTTTTGAGGTCGGAGATCAATTTAGCTGCAATATTACTTTTTCTCCACCAGTTGCAGTTGAGTTATAGTGAATCAGGAAACTCGAGTAACTTGTTGTATTTTCCTAACTCAACTACCTGTAATTCACCACATTGAGATAAACGCAAATTTAATTCAGGATGACGAGGAGTAAACGTTGCTTTGCCTCTTTTCACCCGGGTGCCGCAGCCTCACGTTTAATGCTCTTACAAAANACGCAAATTTAATTCAGGATGACGAGGAGTAAACGTTGCTTTGCCTCTTTTCACCCGGGTGCCGCAGCCTCACGTTTAATGCTCTTACAAAAAGCTTAGCTAACTTGAAGTTGTTCAACGGTTAGAAACACGCTGGAAACTGAACAGTTGTGAGACCCTACTCGAGGTTTTCTTTCGGATTGGGAAGAGTGTGGGTGTGGGTGAGTGAGAGGTAAGCAAGAGCACGGGAAAGGAACTGGTATGTAGGGCACAAAATACTCGGATTCGGTTAAAGTTTGTTCTGCTACAATTTATGTCCCTACTCATTACACCCAGCTATGCCATCAGTAATACGAGTGTACGAAAACACATTCATTCACCCTCTTCAAATGCTCTAACGCAACGCTTATTTATTTACTAGTGATGAAGAAGTGCCGTTGCCTTGTAGTATTATTATTTTGTCTACAGACAATGTGCACTAAGATTTTGTTGGTTTGTCTTTCATCATCAACTTCGACGTGCTTACTTTAGTTAGTGCCGAGCTTTGGTGCATGGTATGCCTCAAAGAACAAGTTTGTCACGTTCGACATCGACACAACAAGATAAGCTCAGAATACCGATAGTTAGTGGTGGTAGTAAAGTAAGACAGACTGAACCCTAAATCTTGGTTGGAAGTAGTAAGGTGTCATACTCGTATATTCTACTAGGAACTTTTCTCAGAGAGCTGGACTTAAGACAAAAAAGGACTGGTTTCATTTGCAGAACAAAGCTAACGGAGTTTGAAGTCGATTGGCGACAATGAATTACTTTTCTGAAATCACGTTAATGAAAACTATCACAAGAGATTACAAGGAAACTACATGGCTTTGGAGAGGAACTTGCTTGGGAAAGTTTGAAATGTATACTTTGCAGGACTTAGTTGAAATAATGATGAAGATTACTTTCTATAAAAGTTGACAGCCCCTACCTTAACGTACAAAACTTATCATTGACTGTGATAAGTATGTTTGCTATTGGGTTAATTTACGTTTAAACAGAGCAAATAATTTTACTTAAGCTGGAAATGGTATTTTTTGTGGTATTTTAAATTCAATTCAACATGAAAAAAAAATTTAATATTAAATGTTGGAACTAAGCGCAGATTCCCAATGGGAATCCCATGAGTCAATAAAAAAGGTTAATTAAAGCTTCAACTAGATCTGAGAAAGTCTTTGATGTACAAGAATGGCAGCGAAAATGAGTAAAATTTTTGGCCTGACTGTTTGACAAATTACCGATTTCCTCTCGTAAGATGTGAGTTATTTCAGGAAAGTGATCTCGTTTTATTTATTTCCTTCTTCTTTTTCTATTGTGGTGAGTTGATCTTTTAAATGTAGACATTTTACATTCGGGTGAAGATAAAAGAGCCAACCGTGTTTAGGAAAGGATGCAACTGTTAAGTTAACAGTGTTAACTGACGATGGGAAGCATTTGCCAAGTAACATA
>JAAXNX010000312.1:0-33872 GCA_036491905.1 Folsomia manolachei
AAAACTGTCGAGGAGATCTCAAAACAAGAGATAAGCCTGAACTAATCGGCAATGTAAAGATATTCAGAAATTGATTTTAGAAATCAAAGTCTAAATTGCATTGTTTTGCGATATTAAATATTATTATGAGATCTGGTGTGGGAGCCTGATTTTGTAAAAGTTTATTTTTTGCTTGTGAGATCCACCAGCTTGCAAATTTTCGTGTATTTGGATAACTTTTTAAATTAATCTAGGAGTCAAATGTACACCTGATACAATGTGTGTTGCTAATATCTCATGGACTGACTGTATATTTGAAAATAAGTGCATTGTTCTTCTACCTTAAATTTATATTATGTTCAGGAAACAATTCTTTAAAGTTATCGTAGAAAAGTAAGCACATTACAAATGTATGTTTGTGCAGAAGACTGCATGTTCTTTTCGTACTTTATTGTATTTTGTATGTGCACAGAGATTTAAACAAAGAATAATAATGTGCATAGGAACACGTTTGAAACCGACAAAATGAAATAAGGTAGGTGAACCATGATAATCTGGGCGAGTACCAGGTGACATTTTCATTTGTCGCTACTTCAATCGTCCATTCCTTTTTTTGTCGGTGGAAATAAAGCAGTGTCACAATGTCAATTGTCACTCTACTGGTAACACTAGGTTATTGGCCATATAACAATTGACTTAATCAAGCAAAATTCACCACGTCATCACATCCGCAACAAATCCTTTAAATTGATGCTGACTAGTTTTAACCAGTTTCAATTTTTTGCATCTTCTTGGTTGTCAATGTCATGCCATGTGCCGTTTTATGCATTTACCATATTTTATTGTACTTTTAATCTAAGTGAATCCTTTATATGGTACACTTTTCACTGTGATTTGTGATAAAATGAGAAATGGCAACAATTGTTTAAAGTGTACAATTTCTTGACTACGTCATACAGGGATGCACACATGGTCTTGTACATAGTTAGTTTTTCTGCAGTTTTTGGCCGTGTGCAGTCTTTCTCTTTTGCAGATGATCTGCGCTAAAAAAAATGTTTCTCCCCTGCAGTTTTTGTCATCATGTTTAAATTTAGAATTGGAACTGGGTTACATTACATTGCGGCTGTGGCAAACCTATTTCGTGGCTGATGTAGTGTTTAATGCTGAACAGGAAACCTAAATTAATGCAGACTGCGGCTGCATTACTGCGTGTAAGCTCAATGAAGTTTGCAAAATAAAATGAACATGCATGCCAAAGTCGGATAGAACTAGAAAAATTCACTACACATACGCCAAAATGTTTTCTTTTAAAATAAAATCTACCCGACCGTTTAAATCCAATTCATTTTCCCTATCACAAGATTTGCCTCGCGATACACTTTTCATTTAAATTTTATAATCATACAGTTTGTGTAGGAATAATATCTTGCCTCAATTTTTTGTTCACAGTGGAAGGCCAGACCACAAGCATGCGTGTGAATTTAATTGTTTAAACAAAGTCAACGCATTAGATTTATTCCTGATCACAATTCTTTTTAATCAACGCAGTCCACAAGTAACACTTAACTGAGATTGAAAAATATCTAGTTCACGCATATTCCATTAAAGTAGTTACATAATGTGCTACTTATTATCTGTCTCCTTTTTAAAGCTTCATTGCGTATTTGGTTCTGTTGCATAAAAGCCTTTCAGCTATTATTATGCTGCATCTCTGCCAAATTATTATGCAAAGTAAATCCTTGTAAAGAAACGCAAAGACCATATATATATATATATATAGATGCTTCTGTCTAAAAGTAAGGCATCATACTGATGATCATGTCGTCCATTTCTGACCAATTGAAGGGAATTGATCATGATTGAATAACTTTAGTATTTTTGATTGCATATATACTTCATGCCAACGCACGATGGGTGAAAGAAGAAGAATAAATAAAATGGGGGAAGGGTGTGTTATGCACATGGCTAACAACTGTAGAGTGGCAAAAATATATGCATTTAATTCACACACTTTACAATATACCATTCGCCCAACTTCAACTCTGCAACAACTATTGCAGTGCAATGGTGAAGAATAGCTTGATTTCGATTAGTGCGTTGCGTTGCGCTATGCAATAAAAGTTCCATGCGAAATTTCAGACTTGCACTGATCACATTGGTACGGTTTAAATTATTGTAAACAATCAGTTATCCCTAGTGTCGCCTTAAAACAAATAGAATGCGAGTACTAAAGTTGTGAATCTTCCTAAAAATCAAGTCAATATTCTTGCAACCTCATTACGCACTTTATAATGTAATATTAGAGAAGGATCGATATCCGTGTAGTTTAGTTACCGCAGAGCTTGTACATGTGTTTCAGATGCATGCGCTGCGTTTATATTCTTTGACGGCCATTCGCATTCTCATTATTTGCACATGACCGGCCACGATGTGCCAAACCACGCCACGAGGAGCTATGCAACGATGAACTCAAAGCTACGCACCAACGAGATGGCTACAAAACAGATATTCATCCATGAATGTGGCTTTGACTGGGCTGATTAGGCTTTGTATGCTGTAGTTTAAAAGTGCTATGCATTTTTTGTCACTTTTTATAACCTCGTCTTCCTTCCGGGTTGTGCAGTGTAAGCGAGGAGTGAGTGCTAATTTAACCAGCTTGCACTGCCGGTGATGGAAATGGATGAATGCAGAATTTAATTTGCGTATTTACATTGCCTGGTTTGCATTCGACTTTTATCATTTATATCACAAAAAAATACGCAATTGGAAACGCAATTGTTGCAAGTCATTAAACATTTGTTTTAAAGCTGTGAAATGTGCGTAATTTTTTAATGACAATTTCATTGCTTTTAACTGTGTCTTGTTGATGTGATGGAGAAACCTGGCAGCATGAATTCGGCACAAATACATATTGAACAACAATTAATCCACTTAAAAAACACGCATCGGAGACTATGTACAAAATGCAATTGAAATTGGGAACAAACTAAAAAACTATCGAGACTTTTTAAGACCTTTGCGTAAAATATTTTGTTTGATTCAATGGCATTGGCGATGCGAGGTTTTATTAAAAGAAGAGATTGAAGATTCCAAGTTTTCATAAATAATAAAGATACCACATTACTAGCATTGTAAAACGAATAATGCTCTGTCTGTAGTGCATTTTTCCACAGTCATAATAGAATACCTACCAAATCACAATGATAGTTATACTGCAACGGAAGCAAAGGAGTTTGTGGAAGTCCAAATTAAGTAGTAGACGGACATCCTCCAATAACGCATAAAATTCAGGGACGAGGAATTATTTGCAACATATACAACAAATATACATGATGAACTTGAATCAATTTAGTAATTTTCCCATGCACACCACGATGATAGTGGCACCAATGTTGCTTATAAAGGTAATAAAACTGCTGCATACTGCGTGCATAGGTATGCATGTAGTCATTATTTTGAATGTAAAAATATGCCAATGTCAAGAATTAAAGAAACCAAGGTTAAACAGGTATTGCTACTCTCTTATCTATTTTATATTACCCTTTTACTACATCTTGGTTACTTTATTATCATAACACTGAAAATGTGGTTTGGGCAATGGAATAAAAGGGACTGATCACTTTTTTCTGTATTCCTTTTAAAATAAATGCAAATTGTGCGTTCTGCATTGCAGCCCAAAAATGTTATCAAATAATTGCCAACCTGTATAAATTAAGTTCATTATCCAGTTTGCGTAAAAAGGTGAGGCAGTCAAAATTTCGGATATTGCACGTCAAGAAATCTGTCATAATTTGTCGCAGGTTTTATGAAAATACACTAAAAAAGTATGTGCATGCCTCCATCATCCCCACCCACACATTCCTCCTGTTAAAAACTAGTGATAAAAAATGAAAGAAAGGAAGTGCAACAACAGCCGGATTTTGCAGGTTGAAAGGATGTTGAGAAAGATAAATTGCTGGAAGACGTGTAGGACCCATTTATTCTTCAACTGAGACTTGGTATCTTGCATGTAGTGGTTAACTATGTTATAGACGGTGAGGACAAGACTGGGTAGCAGGACTTTCTCTCAATTTATTTTCTCCTTTTCCACCAATCCCATTTCACTAGATCCAGGGTTGCACTTACAGCTTTAAAGTGCTTGGGTGCAAAAGAAAGCAGAGTTATATAAGGGCTGATGAAGGAGTTTTTGTGTGCTTATAGGCATATTTGCAGTGCTTTATTGACGCTGACGCAGTACCCAGGCAAGCCATCGCTTATGTATGCTGGATGCATAACGACATCTCCTGCCTCAGCAAGATAAGCGCAGTTATAGGTTACGGTAACCCATACAAAGTAGCGGAGTAAGATTTGCTATATGTACTTTTAGCAAGAAAAGTTTGACTGCTGGCTCCTTTCTCTTCCTTTCGTTCCTGCAGAAATAATCACGTTTAGACAGTAGACCATGGTTTAAAGAAAGTAAAGGGAAACTGCTCGCTGCGATGAATGCAACTGCGCTGAAGCTGAATCAAGTTTAGCATTTACTTCACTTTACTTTGGTCTCAATTCGATATTCTTTCTTTGCTCTATTCCATCCATCCAGATCCAATGCCAAGTTGCGTAGATGAGGTATCCATGAATTGCGAAAGATTTCTTTTCTGGTCATGTTTTTATTAGTCAAAGTGAATAACTGGCTGCGCTGCATTGCACATGAGAACAATTTATAATTACGTTACGATGGCAGATGGTACAAAATAAGTGTGTTGCATATCTGAGTTAAAAATTGAGGTAAGCATGTTTTTAAGTAAAAACGAGACCGTAAATGTGATGCGAGAGTAATTAGTTCAGAGCATGTGTACAATGGATAAAAACGCATGGGATGCATATAAGACCCCATGAATAATGGCATGGGTTACGTAAAACGTAGAAGAACGCACCTCTTAGGTACATAGCAAGACTGGTGGCGATAAGAGATATAAATTGTGTAATCGGTGTGGCATGGCGAAGCATGGACCCTGCCCTGCATACTGTGGTGCAAGCAGAATTCAGCTCCTTCTTACACAAAACAGCACATGTATGAAAACCAGTCTGTGTTATATTTTTTTTTTGCTTTATCCAAACTCAAGACCAAGCCGTCCAATTCACTCAGTCACCAAAACCAAACCTATTCAATCCAGCCAGACTTGTAAAAGAAAACGAGTACAAAGTAAAGCAAGGCAGAAAGTCAAGCGAGCCTTCAGCGAATTCACATCCTGCCATATTCATGCACTTCAACCGCAGCGCGGCGCAGTGGCGGAAGCTTTGGATATTTTGCACATGATCCAGCAATTTTGTTTTCAGAATTTGTCGACATTATTCTTGTAAAATATACGATTTTATTTTTACAAATCCAATGCAGTCGTAAAATTACCACTTTATCCACTCCATCTAATTTTGGATCTTACGGCCCTGAACGCTGGCCAAGGCGCATCGCGATAACAGCTATGCAGTTTATAAGAACTTGAAGCAATATGTATATCTAAGCTACCTCACTCGGTGGGATTATTTGCACATCTCCAATGCGGTGCAGTGGAATCCTATCGCTTTGCTGTTGCCATAAAAAACGCTCCCATGAAAAACAACCACCACCACCCCACCAAAGCAACCACCACCGCTAGCAATTGCACACATTCTCTGTTTTTGTATAAAGCCAATACGCTTGTTCTGCCTGATACAAATAACTTATTTGCTGTACCACAACTCTTTTCTTGACTCGATACCATGCATCCACGCTGGTTTGGCTTGATATTGGATTGGTTGGTTGGCAAGAGTTAGCGAGGGACAGGAGTGCATTTGGAGATCGGGGGAATCTTGCGAATACGGTGGGTGTGGGGTGCATAGGCTTCATTCTCTAGTCTCTGACTCCAGTAGTGCAAAGTTTTTGCCAGATCACTTTCATTCACTCACTCGCTGGCAGTGCAGTGCAGTTACATACGAAACTAAAAAAGCACACTTTACTACGCCATCCTCCACTACATAATATATTACTACAAACCAACTCTACCTACCTACCAACCCAAAGGTTGGCAGGCATCTTCATTAATACACACGAGACGACATTACTATAATTTTACATACATCTTCGATACCACGTCTCGTTACTTTGCTTTATACTTACTACATATTACACCATACTTGATCTTCTTCAGAAACCTTTCTTGAGGATGACATAATTTCTGCTGGAAGTGGAATTAGAATTTCATTTTTTCCTCCGGGACATCTCTGTCTATGGGCGAGTGTTAAATAAGCGTCAGAGTTACAACTTCTGCACCGACATTGAGGGAGAGACCCTTCCATAAACTTTGCATGTGGAAAATAATACCTGCATAACCCTTCCTCATTAGTACAAACATACAACCAGAACACGGAGTGGAATAGAAATCCGAAATAATTCTAAAAATTTTGAGTTGTGAGACCTGTAAAATAAAAGTTTGGTAATACAGATAATTGATGAGTGAATTGGTTTTACCGCCCGAGGGACAAAACGGCTTGGATCAATTACATAGACTCAGTAATTTAAGCAGTGAAAAATCACGAAAGATTTCAAAAGTTCGGATCCTTTGCAACATGATCGTTGTATAAGTGGGTGGTGAATGGTCATTGCGAATTTGATATTTGCATTTTTTGGAAATAATTCCGGTGAGTTGATGCAAGTCATGCAATTGAATAAATGTTGTGAATAGACAATAATTATTATGTCGGTATCGTATTACATTTTGAGTTATGGTTGATTATTGTTGCAGATTCATATTGGTGGCGATTTTCAGATAAAATCCTTTGTGAATTTGGATTGGTGCTGGTCATCTCGCATTTTCCAGGAAAATAATAAAAAAAACTCAGGAAAAAATCAAAAGGCAAGGTTCAGGATTTCAGACAGGAACTCAAACGCGTTTTTTTCAAGAAATTGTTTGAAACAGTTTTGTGACGGAACAATTTCTTTTAAATAGCAAATAGTACAAAACATCGTGATTCAACATGGTTGTCCTTTTGGAAGTGGGTGCTAACACGAGGTGCAGACAAGTCTTGATAAGTGACATGATTCTATGCAGCTTTGGCTGTGGGAAAGTCAGAAGATAAATTAATGAACGCTGAGCTGGAATCTTTTTGATCTTGATGTGACAAAGCTACTGGACAATTAACAAAAATTCTGGATTTATTTTAAGTTGGATTGACGTCTTCAAAAAACAAAATAGCGGTGGATCTTGATTACATTTTACTCGCCCATTCAACTATTGAACCCATTTCGATGACACGAAATCATCTTTACCCTCGAAGGTAAATTTTATGCATTTTTGTTACTATCAAATATAGCCGGAAACAGTATCGCATAATTATTATACACTACCTTTGACCTTACATTGTTTACGCCATTTTCTAAAAATTACAAATGCACAACATATCACATTCATAGATAGGTTACTTATTGTTTACTTAGGTAATTGCAAACGGAGTAGCAAGCAGATCTCTTCCATGTTACATTAGAGCAACAAAACAAAACTCAAGTTGTCGGGACTTGGGATTGGTTGGTGGGGAGCGATAATAGTAAAACTGGGTTTTGTGTTGTCTCGCATGCATTGCAGTTGAGTACTTATCCAAGAGGCTGACTGACTGACTGAGTAGTGCGAGAAAGTGCGCATTATTTCTGGGTATGGAGTGGAGCAGAATTTATTTACAATTTGCGTCATTCCCTTGGCTTTCTCTTGGTCTGCTTTCACCCTGCCTGCCTGCCTGCAATACTAGCATCAGGACAAGTTACAAGTGCACCGGGAGAAAGACGTACGAGACCCGTCCATGGAGAGTAAGTTTTAGCAAAACAGGGAACCGACGGACGACCCAGTCCGACTTTCTTTCCCTGCTTTCTCCGAGTCCCGAATAAAACTGCGTATTGCACTGCACTCGACTCAACTTCAACCCTGTCCAATAATCAGCGGAAACAGGGAAAGAAAGAGAGTCTCTGCCTGGCTTTGTTTGAGTGGGGGTGGCA
This sequence comes from Folsomia manolachei, assembly GCA_036491905.1. Classification (NCBI taxonomy): domain Eukaryota; kingdom Metazoa; phylum Arthropoda; class Collembola; order Entomobryomorpha; family Isotomidae; genus Folsomia; species Folsomia manolachei. The sequence continues at coordinate 7,979 of JAAXNX010000312.1, forward strand.
CAGGATGGATGATAACATAACATGCACACAGAATGTCTAGTAGCTGAATGTGAAGAGGGACGGAGGATGCATGATTCATGGCAGTTTTACTCGTTGCAACTTTCTCCAATAGCGTTCTGATACACCCGGTTGCTTTCTCTCCAAAACTGCTCATCGGAACACTCCCTCCGTCTTTTTATTCACATAAGAATGCGAAATCCTAGTCCATGCATTATGCAATATCTAATAAAGAGTAAATTATGGCCAATGATATATCTCCAACACTGCACTAATAGAGACTAGTCCAGCAACACGACCACGCAGTTTTTGTTAGTTTTAGTGGCGCATATTGTGTTCACATTGTAAAGCTTGATGTGATACTTACATGCGAATGGTTGTTACAATGCGAACCACTGCCATTCTTTCTTTTTCCGGGATAAACTAAAGGATTTTTCCAGGGATAGGTTCGCTGCAGATGAGAGTAAGCGCAGCAGCGCAGAGAGAAAAGTATATTTTCTAGAGCTGCATGGCTTAGGTGATTGATTGCGAGAAAGGAGCGGTGCGATGCGATGCGATTCTTGGGTGCATGCACGTGCCGTCAGGTCACAAGAGTATCGATTGCCATGGCAAGGCAGTGTAGTGGATATCATTCTCAATACCACACAAATAAACATTGGTACCTACCCGACCGACCCAACCCTTTCACGCACATTCGGTTCTGGTTGGTGGACATTATTATCGGGTTAGTGGTTGACTTTGGCTTATCAAAGGAAAATGAAACGGCATGCAGAGCTGAGTCGTAACAGTTCAACAATCTCTGGACTTGTGGCCAAACTAAGTCCTGTCAAAATGCAAAGTTTGCACTACTTTTGTTTGCACATTAATATCTGGACACGTACAATGGGTGAACTTAAGTGCCTAAATGTTATTTTTTGGTAGTCTGGGTCAATCCACAAAAAATGTGTGACTGGTTTATAGTTTGTTTTAAAATAATCATGATGATTGAATCTGTAAATAATTCCAAGAAATGAACAAGTTTCAAGTTTGTTATTATTCCATTTCCTGTAACAAAGTAAAAAATCTCAAATAGTGAAACCACTGCGATTACAACTCAGTTGTAAATCGTTGCACTGCAACACTGCTTACAACTTCAGTACCTATTTAGCAACAATTGAATACGAGTTGGAATTATATATACCAAACGTGGGTACTTAATGTCATTCAGATTTTCAAAGGATTTAAAAAATTTTTGCTCTTGGTTATATAAAATCCTGTAACGTATCTGGAAGCACATTCGTTTCTGTAAATACTTATAGTTATCCAAAAAAAGGCTCAGGTTTCACTATATTTTCCAAGTCAATTCAATAATGACATAGTTCCTTGTCATGTTCCAGTGTTTGTCTGTCTCAGGTCTGGCTATGTTTAAAAAACTTAACTTCTACTTTTTCTCTATTTTTGGGTCCATTCCTGAATAATAAGTGCTTATTTATTCTTGCATCGAGTGTGTCATTGTATGGGATGGTCAAACAAGATCGTATAGCTCGTTTGATTTACGAAACAGTAGGTATAAGCCCAACATGCATCGTTCCAGTTAAATGTTTAAAATAAAATGTGACGGAATTGGGTTAAGCTCATGAGTAGGGATGAGTACAGAATTTATTTCGCTTTCATTCATCTGATTCATTCCATCGTACGTTTAATACAAATGAATGAGCAAGATCTAATAGTAACACTATCTTCAATGAAACTTATACCTGTTTGTCTCATAGTTTACCATATGTGTCAAACTAGGCCAGCTATAGCTCTACAAATTTAGCAAATTAAAACTAAAAATGTCGCCCAATGCCGACCTTCATTAATTTGCATCCGAATGCACTTCATGCTCTGCTCTCAACTATAACTACCTAAAAATTTGCTAAATGGCTAGTATTGTTACCATTTCTCATGCAGCCGCCTGTTTGCATTCACATGATTATTATGGTAATACGTACATCGAGTTTGCATCAATATATGAATATGAAGGAAGACAAAATGGAATGAATGCACCAAACACTCCTGTTCTGCACCTTGCTTAAATTCAGCAACATTTTATTCCTCTAATATCAACTAACTAGAACTAAACTTGAATCTTTATGTTAATGGGATATCTCCATTGCCATCATAATTTGATGGTCTGAGTAGGATTTGACTTTGACTGAGGTTGGTTAGCTAGTATTTAATGTAGGGACGTTAGTTGCAAGTTCAAACTGCTAACTGAGCATATAGCATACTGCATACATATGTATATGTTAATATATTATTATGGCAATGCAGTGACTGACTGCCAAAACCTTTAGCTCAGCGATTCGCTATTGCATCACATTATCATGCAGAGACCGGGGTTAGCTTTTGTAGCATTCATCTTGAAAGCAACTTCTACTATGTAGCAAATCCTGTTTTTTTGTGCGAGACTAAAATGCAATAAATCAAAGCTGTGCTTGTCTCTGCATGCACATTTTAATAGGTAAGCCAGCCAGCCACCCCCGGAATTTGCATATCAATTGAATTTTCTCAAAATTGCTAGTTAAGGATGCAGATGTTGTAAATTATAGATATATCTGCAATAGGATCAATTATAGGATTTGTATGAAATGATGATGCGTCTGTCTGAGCTACAAAATATGGTAGGATTCAGATATTGATCGGCTCTACATTTGCATGGTATGGTGCAAATAAAGAAAGAGTGGTGATGGCAAATATTTTTTATTTTCCATTCCAGCATAATGCTGCTCCCTTCTCTCTTATGCTTTTAAAGTTGAGTGGTACATATAAAACTGCATGTTTGTGCATTGGGAGGATGGAATGGCAATGGCATCCCGTAATAATGGTATTATGGCATGGATAGAGGTTCACACTCCAAGTTTTAGATTCTCATCGTGCTTCTTGGTTGAATGAGTTTAGTTTACTCTCTAGAGAGATGTGACTGCGATGTTGTGCAGTCAAAGTGGGGATGAGATTAGATTAGATGATGCGAATGCCATTCTGAGGTACCTATTCTTGCCGAATAATATTCAACCACGTCCTGGTGGGGCTGCATTCAGCAATTTTGGAATGATTTCAAACATTGTTCCGAAAACAAATTCCTATAAAAACAATCGTTTATATGTAACATGTCCCATACCAAAGTATGTGTATCGTCTCCTGTTTCTGTACAAATTCAGATTTCGTAGTTTAGTAAGTCGAGATTGTATAAATTGACTCTTTTCATGGCGTTGCACACATCTCCTGTCTTTGTAGCAGTTTTAACTCAGCTACCTCTTTCTCTACCCCTTTCCTTACATAACTACTAAATCCCTCCAAAAAGAGCAAACTACGCATATTTTTTGCACGAGTGACTTCTCTCTGCAACAAACAAGTATCTTGGATTACACGATGTTGTTTTTGGTTGGTTAGAATTTAAGATTTGGTTTTATGTATTACTGACTCAGCCCAGTTTACTCAGCTCATAATACTTTAGTCTCATTTCTTTTATTGCATAGCATCCCAAGAAATCCAAGGTTTGTTTTGCGAGTTGCCTGCCATCGTCTCTCCAGCAAAGTAGTAAAAACGGAATCAGTCAGTAATTCTTATTAACCTAAGAGATGTGATCATGGTACTTGCATCAGCATTTTTTGATAACCTGAGAACATGTTTTTCACTTTTTGAATGTGTAACACCAAAAACATCCAAGGATCAAATGTATTTATTTCCCAATTTTAATTTTAACACTGCTCACGTCAATCTAGAGCTCCCCAAATAAACCACCCACTCAAAAATCGTGTGTGAGAAAAAGAGTAGTAGCAGTTGGCATACCTCGTACCAAGGACAAGTTTTTATTTTATTGGAGGAAATATATTTCAACACGTTTTTTTAGACCGTAGACAAAAACATGACGTTGATTGTGCATGAACTGCGTTTTGCGTTAAAGTTGAATTGCATGCATTCATCAAAACAACTCGAGCCAAAACTTTTATGCAGCAGTCAAACCAAACCAAAACCACTCGACTTGACTCTTGTATAAATGGCACAGCATGGAACAGGACGCAGGGGGAATGACGACGTCAACGTCAACGGCTTAGCTTGCCTTTCCTTGCTTCGTTGAGTTCATATTGTGCAAAGAAATGCTGACTGGGCTGTGAGCATGGAAAGGATTTTCCTCTAACAAATACTTTACTTCTCCTCGTTCCTGGTTTAGAACTAGAGTCAAACTCTTGAAAATAATAAGGAAAATCGAGAAAAGGAAATACTGCAGTCGCAGCAGCGAAAATTCATTTCATTTCATTCGCAAGTAGGAAAGTCAAGTCAGCTAAACTGAATTAAACTGAGAAACAGTTGGTGTGTGCAAACCATGCAGAAAATCCATTAGTGAATGATGATGCGCTAATACAATAATACTTAGTTCACTAAAAGATAATGCACACATCACATTCAGAACACTTGCAGGAGGACGTGACTAACAGGTCACGTGATGGATGCACAAAAAGAATGCATGACAAAAATCGGGCAAATATTAGGAATGAGAAAATCAAGGCTACATTTATATGCATGCAAAGTAAGGAATTAACCTACAGACGAAAGTTGCGCAACATTGTCGCAAAATAAACTTAAAAGATGGTATGGACATCTCACCCCTCTTTTTCCCATAATATTCGATATTCACGGGTATAAGTATGTGATATTTATGCATATCATGATTTTTAAAATGTGAATTTATCACAGTGCTCGAGTGCCTTTTTTATTTATACAATGTAAAGCGAGTGCATTTTCTTGACGCGCCGAGCTCTTTGGGCGATGTTGGTGCATGATGATTCCACCTTATTCGAAATTCGTGGCGTTTTTCATACGCCATGAATTCTGCATCGGGTATTTCGGAAGAAATACTGGAATACCTAAAACTAGAATCTGATTCTAGGGGTGTCAGCAATGCAAGATTACCAATATTATGTAGGAATGCAACACTATCTACAAAAACTATTTAAATGTAGGTTTAGTAGTACTTACTTACTGGTAGAAGAGGTATGCAGTTTACCATCTTTATTTCTTAAATGGTTTACGGCTTAGTAAATAATGTAAACATTACAAAAAAGTATTTCACCAGTTTATGCATCTACTACCAAGTTTACAAAAAATCTAGTGCGGCCAAATAAAAAATATTTTTTTCTGGAAACAATGTTTTCGTGATTCGCAGTTTCATCGCTTCAATGGTATCGCTTTCGTAATTAGATGGAATGTGGAATTGTTATTTTTTCTGCCGTGTTTTTAACAACGTGTTCAACTTATCCCAATACAGCGAGCCTTTATTTAGCAACTTTCAGGATTAAGTTAATGCGTGCAAAGTGGAATACTTTATATCGGACAGGAAGACATATTGCATGTTAATCCTGCTGCACTGTCTTGAACCAAAGATTCATTGTATTTCTTTTCCAAACCTAGCCGTGTTTTACTGCTGCACCTGTTCTGAAACTCATCTCGTCAATTTTTATGGTTGGTCACCACCTCCATTTAATTTACAACTCAGTAACTTTGCTCACCCCCACAAAACCTCAACCAGCCAACTTGAATTCAAAAGGAAACAGACAGAAAGAGGGAGACAGGTTCAAGTTAGTGAACTTTTTGATATCGGATGCAACAAATAATATAAAACTCCCTTTCAACAAAAGACAATGTCCATTTATTTTATAGCTCCAACTGATATGATTATACAATGAAATGCAACTGCATTCGGCATGAAATGAAATTGCTGTACCCACCAATCCCCTTACCTGTGAAACCAGTAATACCAACCACCTATGGACCTGTTTTAAATTTTGCAGATAGGTAGGTACATACATCGCTTGGAATGCAGTGCTTTGATGCATTATAAGACAAAATTAAGCGGATATCATGGTGGATGTTATGTACGATGCGTTCTTCGCATCACATCCCATCCTTTCATCCGGGTAAAAACTTGGTAAAAAATTCGATTCACTAGTTGTTGTTGGTTCAATACGTAATTTCGCTCTTGCTGAAATGTACCCGTAATTTTGTGTTTTTCTTTGCTGCGTATTGTTTACTGCGAAGCAAGGAAGTGAAACCACGTTGTCAGCCTACCTGTGAGTTGCAACCTTTTGTTCACTGCATCAAAAAAGTAGACAAAGAAATCTGGTGTAAAATACGCATGGACTCAGGACTGCAGCAGGACAGCAAAAACAATCTACTCATCGTACTTGGAATGAATATGTACCTGTGAAGCTCTTTTCCATCCAAAGTTATATAACTAACTTCATGCCTCATGGTTTTTCCTCATAATAAAAGCTGGTTTAGCTCTCTGTTGTGGTTTTTGGAAGTATATTTGGTCAAATTCATGCCGTACTGATTCTTTAGACTCAGTGCAGAATGTAATAGTAATGCTGCGTGGTGCATCGACTCAAAATCAAGGTGAGTGGATGGTTGTGTCGGGGGACATTTTTGCACAGTTTGATAAAGGTGAGGGAAAAAAATCAAGTGCATAGTATTATAACACTATCGCGTAGTTGTTAGATGAAAGGTGAGTGGATGGTTGTGTCGGGGGACATTTTTGCACAGTTTGATAAAGGTGAGGGAAAAAAATCAAGTGCATAGTATTATAACACTATCGCGTAGTTATTAGATGACTGTGATGGTAGCCTTGCCTTGCAGTTTTGTGATGTGATCTTGCATGCATCAAAAAATTACGCAGCAGATTTGGTCACGGTAATTGTAGTTGTTTTGTGCTTTATTTTGTAGTGGAGGGATGGGCTGAGGTTGATGATTGTACCCAAGCCATGATACCACATATGCTTGGGAGCTAGTTGCACTACCGCAGTTATCAGATTTTTTGTAAAATTGTTCAAGTGACGAGATATTGATAATGGATGGAAATGCAATTTGTAGGCTTCGGACAACATAATATTAGTATGAAATGATGGCTGACCCTGTAATACCATTTACTTCTCTTTAAGTATTTTGTTTACTTCAATTATTTACAATTAATCATTCTTGGCAAAGTCGTTGTCATCTTACTTATCTTGGGTTAAATAATAAATACTGATTTGCATTAATTAGGCCATTGTGTATGCGACAAATATTTTTTTGCCAGGTGGATGTATGTATATAATGTCTAGTTTGCATTAGAAATAAGCTTATAAATGGTGCTTTAATTCTATTTAAGCGATTCGCAGTTCAGACAAAGATCCCTGAGAAGTAACAATTTTTCATTTATTTCATTTTCCAATTAATATATTTTCGAAACTTGACGATACACGGGCTCCAGTGAGCAATATTATCTGTAATCGTATACAAAATGCTAGACTTTTTTTTAGTTTTAATGCAGTAATGAAAACTGAAGCCACGTGGACAGTAAGGAGTCAACTAGATAGAATTCGGTACAATGTATGACGATGAGAATCATTCAGATAGATTCTACCTTCAAACTTTTCAGTTTAATTTCTTAGATATTTACTTGTGATATTGTCGAGTTACTTCTATGAGTATATAGTCGTCTTTAATATATTTCTGTGAAGAGAAACTAGTTCCAGTCTTCAGGAAAACAATTCACTTTTTATCTTGTTCAACACTGTAACCTTTTTGAGTTGGTTCAAATAAATTCAACTTCATTGCCGAACAACTAAACTGCTGTTCATTCAAATTCAGATGATGATCCGCCGATTTTGTTAGGTACTGGAGTCATTGCACATAAAGTTGTGTTTTAAGGTTAGTTGGATGGTGGTCAGACCAATCAAATATATGGCTGTGGTAATTTTTATATGCAAATTATAATGCTGGAGGCACTCCCCACAAAAGTCTGCAATACTATAGCGTGAGTAGGTATTGCACACTGAAAAGATTGGGGAGCAAGATGAATAAGAAGATTTTGATGGATTTGCAACTGTGCATTAATTTTTTTAGAATCTCTGCAGACACGGTTTATTCTTGGTTTCATATGTTATCGAGTAGAGTTATATGATGTTGATTACGTGCAAGTGGAATTAGCAAGATTAGCTTCATTTCATATATGTGTAGACAAATTTCGCCATTGAAAAACGAATGGGTTTTCATTTGAAAATGAATTTTGCAATCTGATTTATCTACTTTTAAAGACAGATTCAGTTAAATTTCGAGTTTTAATGTAGCTATTTATACTGCTTAATGCATGTAGAGTGTAGTAAGAGCTGGACCTATTCGGTACAAATATTCAGTTGCGCAAGCTTCCTTTTAATAAATTCATTCAAAGCTCAAACTAATGCAATCCTCCACTAATTTGCATTGTCTGACCTTAGAACAAAGACAACCTACAGCTAGACCGATCACGGAGAATCAAAGTTTCCCGTTTCTCCTGCACAAATCAGGGGAGAGTTATATATATGTGATGGCAATGCAGATGCTATTCATTTTATGGATGTTGGCTGCAGTTCATGCATAACTATGCGACGCCATTCCGTTCAGTTGATTTGATTTGATATTTATTCGCTTTGAGCTGGCTGAATAAATATTCATCCAGTCCATTTTGGATTTGCACAAACTCGTCTTCGTTTGGTTTTTTCATAATGCATGTCTGACTCTCTTGGATTTTGTAGTTGATCGAACATTTCCTTGCACTATATTTTGCTTTGTATTGCATAAATTCCTGGAGGGTCTAGGATATTGGTGAATGGGACGGTGCATACATTAATTGTTAATTGGTATGAATTGTTATAAAATAACAAGATTTTGATTTTTTCTTTTACTGAAATGTATGAATGACATGAAATATAGTGCATGTCAAACTTTCACGCTGCGTTCGTAAACGCAGATATGAATTTCACTGAAAATATTTCAACCTATTCTACCCTATTGATGCATAACGCGGCATCATTCTTCATTTTAAAGAAAGAAAATTCTTGGATCACAGTTATTCATTTTAACAGAGTGGCCGACTTTGCTGCATGCAAATTTAGTATGTCCAGTCCACGTGGCAGCCACCAAGTTATTGAGTTTGGGTCAGTCTTATACCATAATATAGTAAATAATAGTTAAGAATAGGTACAACTTCTGATGTGAAATCGGATTTATGCATACATGCAAATAGTGAATTGCTCTACAGTTTACTTTATTTCATTCACGATACACCCCTATACAACGTATGCAACGTATGTACAATGTATGCAACGTATTTTTTCTTCCTGAACAAAAATCAATTGTGGCATTATTATTTTCCATTTTAAAAAACGAAACGATGTTAAAAGTGCGTAAGTAAACATCGAAATGACTTGTGAAATATATGTAAAATCTGTTGAAGTAAATAAACACTTGACTATTCAAACTTATAATAACTGGCATATATTGTATGAGGTGCTACTAAAGTAGATAAGTGTAAATGGAACATGGTAGCAAAAGCCATGCAGTAATCGGAGTTATGCTGGATAACCGACTCACGAATTGTTGAATTGTAATTGAATGGATTTTTGCCAGGAGTTGTGTGGCACCATTGAGAAATTATCTTAAATATATTATGCAAGAATTAAATGAAGTGAATGAGGTACTAAATTATTGAATTGATGCATTTTTTCTTTTATCTCACAGTATATGACCCGCTTATCCCCCACTTTCTGTACTAAACGGTCAATTTACTGCTACTCGTACTTCTCCGCGGTAATCATAGTTCATTTAATATTTGTTTTTCTTTGTTTGCATTAAATAAGCTTTATCTCGTCTGATTTACCTGCTCCACTACTGCACTCCAGGTAGTTCCTCCAATGTAATTGGTGGTTGAGACGATTATGAAATTATGTATTATTAATGTGTTCGAATCCAAGTGATAGCGATGCAATGTAAACAGTTTTCTGGCAGATAAATGTGACAGCACTTGCAAGCTTAATTATTCTATCCTCTTATCAGAATTACTGAGGGTTGAATGAATGACCGACTGCAGGGAAGTTTGTTGAGTTTCGTTAAGCGATTATCTCGACTATAGTACAATGCAGTTCTACATATTATAGCTTTTCTTATGGGTGATAAGGTACTGAGGGTTAATTGTGCCGAAGTGCATTACTTATTGTTAGTGTGTGCAGCACGGAAATTTATTTCTTTCTGTCTTTTTAATTCTGACGGCTTACAAAAAATGAAAGATTTATGTCTTTGGCATTACTAACAAGTTAAGTTGCAATTATAGTAGTGCCCCTGATCAATAAGTTTACACTTGATAATTGAATTAGTGTCGTTCAGTTTGGCAATAAGTAACCAAAAAAATTCAGTAGTAGTTATACAAAAGTGTTTGTTTTCCTTTGTAGTCGAGTTGCATAAAGAAACTGCAATGCACGCTAGACAAGGGTGACCCTGATTTTATTATTCAAGGAAACAAACAGTGGACTTAGCAAGAAGTAAATTTCAACAACATCATAGATTTGACGAGTCTTACTTTTTTGGTTGCATTCATTGTATTGATGATGTTGCCGACTCTGATCTGTTGATCATTTTATAACTGAAAGTACGTGCATCATACCTATATATGTACTTGACATTTATTGTTTTCGTTATACTTTTTTTAAATGTAAAAACTTGAGCAGAAGTAAAACACGAGGACGAAATCTAAAAAAGGAAAGGTTATAGTAATCCTTAGAATAACTGCATTCATGCCATGCATATTATACCAACGTAAGCAATAACAAAATTATAAAATCGTAAAATACATGGAAGAAAGATGGCATGCATTTTCTTAGTACTTATGTCGCAAGGAAGTTTGTAATACTATGTTTTGCTAAATACTCACAAATTTACTGCATCTAAATTATTTTATTTAAAAATGTAATCAAGTGCATCCATTAATCCTCATTAAACATGTCTATCCAAGGAGAATCATGACATACATTTTCATGGCAAATTTGAGAATGCAAATTATTAGAAGAAATTTAGAGGCATCTACTCACAAACACTATAGACAGACCTGCGTAAAATCCACATGCCATTACTTTACTCATTCACTTGACTAAAAATGCGGCATGGAGCTTAGTACACTGTTTAATATTATGCGAATGACCTAGACCTACTTTTCAGGATTGGTTGAAATTGAAATGTTTGCTGCATGTGCCGTGCGTGAAGGAATTATTGTAATAATTGCATACAACAAAACGGAAAGTCAATATAAATTAGTACTACGCCAGTGGTGGTGCTGGGGAATGTCTACGCATTCACTGTTCTTTATTTCTATCTATTACATTACATTACGCATAAATAAGGCACAACTTGGGTTATCCATCTGCTTATGCATAAATGAATTTACAGTGCAAAACACACGTGGTTTTATAATAAGAGTAAGAGGAATTTACTATTTGTATTTCCTTATGATAACTCATAGTCCAGTAATTACACGCATATTGGTCAAACCTTGGAGAAGGAAATAAGCATTTACCTACATGACCATATTTTTAATACTGTTATATTATTTACACTGTGTTTTCATGTAAAGCAAAAACTTATTGCCTTGTTCGTAAGCAATTAAATTCTTAATAATTTATAACGATATATCCTACTTTCTTAACAAACGGATTCTTGTGTTATGCCCCGTCGAAGTTTGTACATGTTAAATATTAGGGCATAACTGGGTGTCCATAAATATTTTCATCACAGTTCGTGCCTTTAAAATAGTCCTACATTGTATGGACGGGTACATGTTTCGACTTCTAGAAAAAAACAAAAAAAGTGTGTTTCAGTACTTTACAGCACTTCGGAATTCGGATGACTGAAATCGGGTTTTCGCACTTCAAAGCCAAACTACGTATATTTTATTCATTTGGAAAACTAAACTGGTATTGACATAAGAACCACGGCACGGCTTCTGGGCTATGCATTGAACAAAAAATTGGTCATAACAATTCTGCAACAATTTATATAGAGCATAACATTTGTTGAGTTGCGTGGCAGGATGGTTGGAAATTAAATATGGATGGAATTTTAAATTAGTTTATTTTCTAAACTCCAACGAGGCCGTGGACATGCGTCTGGGTTTCATGGGATAAAATACATATAGATAATTAAACCTTTATTTTTAGCTTAAATTTTTGTGTATTATACATCATACAAGTTTTTGAGAATCTTGAAAAAAAAAATTTATTAAAAGTTAATGTAAACTGCTAGTAAATTTTGATGCCTCAGCTGTTTAAAGCCGGTCAAATGCTAATGACCTGGAGAAATGTTTGAAATAATTTCTCAGGATTGTTTTCAAAGCAGATTCGAATTTTGTACTTTTACACAACCGGATGACTTCATTAAAATCTTATATTATAGTAAAATCGCACAGCAACGTATAGAAATCATTGCACGTGATTTAGGCTGTATTTCACATTTTAAATCCGAACGGATATATCTTATTTAACTTGTTTTGAATTCGCTGTTTTGCTGGAGAAAGTTCATCGTAATAAAATTCTATTTCGTCATTGTTGTTTGTCAATTATTCGCATTTTATTTTAATCCAGTTTGTGCGCAGTTGAACTTGATTCAAAATTGTGTGGATTTACCAAAAAACATGCTATTTATATTGAGTATATTTCAAACAATAGCAGCGGTATTGTTGGGCTGTAGCATTACTGTAACTTTGTTTAATTTCTCATTCATTTTAATTATCCTGCCTTCCTAAAAATTGAAATTCCAGGTATGCATTTATTTAAACTTAGCATATATAACAAGATTAAGGGCTCCTAGAAATATTTGTAATTAAAAATTACATTCACTAAATAACACCCAGTGCATGTCGAAATCAAATCTTTTGTTTACATGCCTCCATGTTTGAACTGCTGGTTTTTCGTTTACTTTTACTTTTCATTAAATTTCATTTTATAACCATCTTCTCCGCCTCATCTGTAAATGCACACACAAAAGGAGAAAGTAAAATTGTGAAACAACCAGAGCAAATATACATATCACACAATAAATGGGAAATTGTTGGGTAAAGTGTAAACTTTACATGCTGTGGATCAAAGGAAGCCAGTGCGGCATGAAACGGGGTACGGCGTAGTAAGCATAGGTACTTAAGTACGTCAATGAGTGTTGCACTTAATGGCCATGGGAGAAAGCAGGAGAAAGCAAAGGACACGGGAGAAGAGCTCCAGGAATTTTAGTGAAAGTAAAGTGAACTTCCCTGAACTTTTTCCAACCTGCCCTTGATAAAGTATTAGGTACTTATGTAGACTACTGGGCAGTAGTGCAATCGTAGTAAACGACGTAGAAAACAAGTCAAAACTCTCTTATTCACATTTTATTTACGAGCAAAAGAGATATACAGATTATTTGCATACAGTCCTCCATAACTGTATGCAAAACGAATGAAATGAAAGAATAAGAGGAATGTATAAACCAGTTAAACTTTTTCTTATGTATAGCGTGTTGTTGAATTGAGCTGACAAGATAAATTCGGAAATAAAATGAGAGAAAGTTGATCCATTTTATGTTTTACTGGGAAAGCTGCTCTTTGTTTATTACATAGTTTACGTAGCATGAATGAAAAATGAGGTAAAGTTCAGTCAGAACCAAATGGTTGGAAATAGAAAATATTAAAGTTAACTTGGATAGGGATGAGGACTTATTCTGTTTGTGCGTCAACAATGTCATGGTTGGCTGTTGGATATGGTAGTTCGTGCCACTGTGTTTTACTATTTCATTTTAACTCTATTCCTATGCTTGGAAAATGTTTATTTGATCGAGATGCATAGTAGTTTTTATTTTTTTAGTTCTGGAAAGTGCTTCAAATTAAGCTTAGCCGCTTATTATCAATATTTACTCCCAATTCTTTGAATTTTTAGGTTGATGAAAATCAGAGATTTAATGTCGAAAAATAGTTAGATAACGTTTGAAGACTTGACGTATGTATTTTTGACTCAGAACACAAAATTATTAAATTTCATAGAGTTCTAAATTTAATACCTACTAAAAATAACATCAAGTGACCCATAATACCTTAATGAAATCAGTTCCACTAAAATAAAAAATCAGGGTTTTAACTTCCCAATTTTATCTATTAGTAGATACATAACTAATCCAATTCCATGTATTGCAATGACGAAAACCAATTCGTCCACTTTATTTTACCATGTCCATTATCGAATTGAATTTGATCATAAAAAAGTCGTTCAAATCCACCAAATTATCAATTTCTAAAAGTACCGATAGTTAATGTTTTCCTGTTTTCCAAAACAGTAAACGAAGCCATAAACAGTACGATGCACGAATTTACTGTAAAAATGGAATTTCCTCTGAAAGTTTTTACATTTGAGTAAGACCTAAGAGAAAATGTATCCGTGCAATGCCATCCAGAGGTGAGCACTTTCTCCGTCATAAATATTATTGTGAGCCACCGTTTTCGTGCATAAAATGAATAGGTTTTGCTGCATGGCAGGCAGCTTGAGTGCGTTCAGAAACGCGGAGTAGTAGTGCTGTAATACTTTCCCTCATTATGCGAGCAGTCGAAAGGTAGGGAATTGTATTATTCATACGGTATTATTGCACAGCTTACCACAGCTTAGTGACAACACGTTATCATTCTTTGTAAGGCTACCATGATCGTTCGATATCGATATATGCTTGTGTAATGCATTTTTTGCAACATGCATGGACTGGGCATTTATATAACATTTGTATATTGACGGAATCTGCTTTTCTCCGCATTTTTTGCAAACCATGAAGTAAAATAAGTACTAAAATGTCCACGAATAAGTTAATGGTGTGCGGTGCAGATTTTTCAATTTTATGAGGAACAATTCACTACTATGAGCTACTATTAATTGCGCAATTTATTGTCAAGAAAAGTATGTTTATCGGCTGTTATTTTTTGCTCATTTTTATGGTATGTAGATGCAACCCTTGGATTTAGGTTCGTAAAAAGGTAAAGTCCTTAAGAGTTTTTATGAAATCTAATTTTGTGCAAGACCCCGTTTGAGAGTGGATACAAATGTCCTCAACATATAGTAAAAATGCTTTCTCCACGTAACTCAACCCACGCATGGACATTTAGTAATCTTCGCAGCAGAGTAAAGGCGAATTGTTTGTGTTTATATAAGCTATATAGCTGCCTACTTGTTTACAAATCCCGTTCATTTAATTCCGTGTGGGTTTGTCAGGAGAGTGGATTGAACTAAACCTTCAACCTTCAACGAATACAGATAGGTACTTTCTACCTGGTAGGGATATGGATATTCATACACTATTTGTATTTCGCCAAGTTTATCCTCCTGGAAATACTACGTCTATGGGTTTTGTTTCTGTGAAAGTTGCACAACAACTTTCCCCGAGCAGGATTGGCTTAACTTGGTTGGATGGATGAAACTTAGTTGGCAATGGCAAACTGAGTATTATGTTGGCTACAACTTTTCCAGCTACCTGCTTGCTGTTTGTTACGTCTTCTTATGTTTTATTAGTTTAGTTTGATTTCTTTACCCTGGCCTTACCCTTAGGCTGACTCTGCTGCTGCCGTGTTTTATTTTATGAAATGAATTGACTACCTGCAGACTGACTGACGCTCCTGCTGCCTAATTCCTATAAACTTTGCCAACCTGTAGACCTTTCCATCACTCTTGTTAAATAGTTGCTCCATTTTGTTCATTCTACTTTCAAACTTTCTCCACACTTTTACTCTACGTTGTGTTGCATACTGTATGTCGTGAATAGCGCTATAAAGTCTAAGTTGAGCTGGTTGAATTGTAGTTTATAAGATATTTAAGTGGGCTACTGCAATAGTTTAATTCGTACCGTGACAGGGTTAAGGCAAAATAAATAGTTTGCTCAATTACGTATGCGTAAGTTCTTCACAGTCTGCTGCCCATACACATATTTCAATACTTGAAATTTTGGTGTGCAAGTTTTTATGAAAAGTTAAATTTTAAATGGAAGAAAGTAGAACAGAATCATTATTTTTGTGAGTCATGGAAAGTTCTCAATAGTAACAAGTACAAATCTTATATTATCATATAGGTGAGTAAGGTATTCAAATTATTTTAAACCACCAGCTTATGAATTTTAACTACTGATTGTAGATCAGATAATATACCAAGCTGTTATTATGTAATGTCAACTACAGACGAATCCTTTTGTCTTCATTGTCTACCACGAATTAAAGTGTAGTAAAACAACTTAAATCAATGAATCAAACAGGTGCGCGTCTGCTATTTTGATATATAAAAGTTACAATGCAAATTACTTTTGAATGATTTACTTTTTGACAAAAGCTGTTCTATTGCGGAGGTATAATTTGATTTCCGGCTAAGTTCAAAGCAATTCGTTACCGGGGTGGATCATTAGCTTTCATGTTCCATTATTGAAGAGAAAGTAGCACTTACGAGTTTTTGGAAATTCATCTGTGTGGGTTACACAATCCAGATAATCCGTTGTAAAATGTTAGAATTAAATTTTGGGACGATTGAATAACGTTTGGCCACTTTTTTTTTCTTAATTACAGATAATCAGAAGAAGAAAGATTGAAAAGAAGAAAAATAGAGAAAATTGGAACACAGCGAAATTTGTTCGTTACGAGGATGGGCTCAAGGCATCAATTTCACCTTAGGTAAGTTGAGACTATCAAAATAATTATGAAATACCGAACAATTTATTGCGGCCACCATTATTATTTACCTTTACATAACTATTCGGCCACCTTAATAACATGGGCATTAATATCTTCAGATGGAGCAACTACGGCCACAATCTTGCAAACTCTTTTGTTCGATTGTTTGAATCCGAGAGTCTTGCAGATGTGACGCTTTTTTGCGAAGGTGGGTAAAATTGACCAAATTATTTTAGCCCGCAATGAAAATCTTCTTCATGCAGTGCGTTCATGAAATGATGGTTAACTGACTTACAGGAGAAAGCTACCGAGCACACCGTGTTGTTTTGGCAGCATCAAGTCAGCATTTCCAAGAGTTGTTTGAACAATGTTCAGCAGCTCGGGATTTGGTCGTTATACTTGATGGAACTAGGTAAATTATATAGTTTTTTAGAAGTTTTACATAAAGATGATAATAAGACAAGACAAGAAAAATAATATCTTCCAAAATTCGACCTTCCTTTAGCCCCGTGAATCTTCGTGCCCTGCTGGAATTTATGTACAAAGGCGAAGTCTACATTGATGACGCCAATCTCAATACTTTTCTTCAGACGGCCAAACGTCTTCAGGTATGAATTCAGCTACTTTATTTTGAATTTATGTGTTGAAATCTGTAGCTAATATTGTTCTTCAATTGGAAACAGGTGAAAGGGTTATCCCTGTCACAGAATGATTTGCAAAGCATATCGACAGACCCAGGGGATGAACGAGGGTCAGGCCCACCAGGAAGTGGTGGTGGTGGGGGTGGAAGTGGAAATGGCCCAACTCAAGAAAATCTATTGGCTCAAGCATTAGGTCCTTTGCTCCAGTCGCCATCATCCCAACAAAATCAGAATCAACAACAGGGAGGAGGGGGTGGGAACAAGCAGCCGAATAACAACTCGGCTCAATCACCTCCAACCTCATTTTCATCACCATCTCCGTCCCAGACCCCTCCTAATCCTCCCACAGGTGAGTAAAGAACAACGATTTAATTTCTAGATATGTGCGTCCAGAGGTTTTATACTTAATTTGATCATTTTCATGTTGCAAATTAGGCTACTATGGATCGGACGACAGCAAGCACAAGAAAAAATTTCGAATTTCGGCGTCACCCAAACATACCAGTCCCGAGGGAAACAACATTCCAGACGGGATGGA
The DNA here is from genome assembly GCA_036491905.1 of Folsomia manolachei. Lineage (NCBI taxonomy): Eukaryota > Metazoa > Arthropoda > Collembola > Entomobryomorpha > Isotomidae > Folsomia > Folsomia manolachei. The sequence goes on from JAAXNX010000312.1 coordinate 25,677, forward strand.
CTACGGTGGCAATGTGGGTGGAAGTGGACATCACTCACATCCGCCGCGACCTTCTGCACCGATCCCTTCGCCATCAATGAATGTTAGGATGATGGAAATTGATCAGAGGTACATATGTGCTTAGATTGTAAATTCTGCTACTTAAGTATTGACTTCAGTATGGGTAATTAATCAATTTCATTCTACGTAGACCAACAATGGGAGGATTTCCAGGATTTGGACCAATGTATCCCCCAACGGGGCAGCTAGGCCCACCCCCTTCACCACAACAACATTCTCAGAATCAACATTCACAGTCTGCTCAACAACAGACGATTGTCATCACGGAGAATCCAAACATTCGCAAAATAAGAAGTGCCAGTACAGAGAATACCATGCCCGAAGGTAATTCATAATGGAAATGGCTCTTAAATTCAGTGCAGGATGTCAGATTCTAAAACTAGATCTCATTTTCTTAACTTTCAGATCTCAGTATAAAACTGGAAGTAGGTCGTGACGAAGAGCTTGGAGGAATGGGTGGAAAACAACGTTCATTTTCGATGGATCTGTCGCCATCAGAGCCACCATTTGGTTCAATGCCGGGACCATCGGCAGTTTGGTCGCTACCATCTCCATCCTCCGCCCAACACGGTACCACACATGACCTCAGTCTGGAAAATGCTCAATCCACTCCTGATGGTATGGCTCAATATCATACGACAAAAAATGGTACGGACAACGAGCAAGTCTCCCCAAGTGAGACTTTTTTTGTAGTCTGTGACTGACACACTTTTCTAATTTTTTCAAATTACATATTCATAAAATATATAGTTGGTTTATGTGAGCATTCTCTCGTATTTCAGGAAAGAAACTAAAATGTCCATTTTGTGAACGGCTGTATGGATACGAGACCAATTTGCGAGCACACATTCGGGTAAACACAAAGACTAAGAACAATATGACAAGTTTAGGGATTCAGTAATATCTGTAACGTACTTTTTTTATTCGTGATCCATGCAGCAACGCCACCAAGGGATAAGAGTACCGTGCCCCTTCTGCACGAGAACCTTTACCAGAAACAATACTGTACGGCGTCACGTAGCCCGTGAACATAGGGCATTGCTCGGAGGGGTGCGACCATTTCAACATCCTCTCCATCCCGACCAAGTCGGTGGGGGTGGTCATCCCCCGTTTGGATCTCCCCCCTCAACAAACTCTAGCCCGAGTCAGTGCAGTCCAAACACGGGCACGCCAACATCAATAGGTACACAACTATTTCTGCATGATATTGATTTCTAATCCACTATCTGTACTTACAATTTCNCAGGAAACAATGGAACAATGTCAGGTGGACAACTTATCAGTGGTGGAATGGGTCAACAAGGGAATCATGGTCATCACCACATGAACTCACAATCAGATCGTGCTCCTCTCTCTCATGTGTCCAATATGGGTGGTCCCATGAATATGGGGGGCGCAAGTGCAGCATCGATAGGTACACAACTATTTCTACACGATATTGATGTCTAACCATTGTTTACAACTTTACATATATTTTTAATATATGATAGCTTCTGCCGTTGCAGCCGCTTCTGCCGCGTCCAATCTCCCACTCCCACCAATCCCGTCCTCTCCTCCATTAAGTTCCGCGAGCACGGGTAGCGGAAACAGCGGTCGGGATCGGGATCGGGCTGACAGCACCGGAAGAAATGATCACCGGGATCGGAGGGAAGTTTCGGAAAGGGATCGTCCCTCCTCCCGTAGCTCATCCATCGGATCCTCCAAACCGGTTGACTGACATTTAGCTCTGCTTCAAAACAAGTGGGCGTCATTTATCCATTCTCATAATGCGTACAACAATCATCTTGGTTGAGACTGGGTTTATATTTAAGACTCCATATTTACAGAAACGCCCACTTGTTTATTTCAACTAGGGCAAAGCACATACAAATAGTTGAAATTATAAAAATATTGCCATCAGAGAAGATTGAGCGAAGGGAGAAATTAGGCATTCTTTTGAATAATCCGAAAGAATTTCTTACAAACTTTCCCAACGTTCATGTATCAAAAGAAAGAAAAAGCAACTATACAAACTTACAAAAAGTAACATTGATCACCCTTATTTTTTAAGTCAGTTCAGTCAGGGAGTCATACAGTCGCAAAAGATCAAGAGGGGTTTTATTTTTTGATTCTGCTGAAACATTCAAAAATGCAGTTTAATAATACAAATCACTCAACAAACAAACCCAAAAAAGGCGAAGTAAAATAGTTCAAATGCAGAGAGTTCCACAATTTTAAAATTTTACAAAAAAAACCAAACGATGATACAAGCTCTGGCCACATAATATACAAGATTGAGCTGGATTAATGTTATTTTAAGTTACTTGTTAGCTAGGAAAGAAGAGAAAGCTATTCTTATGCTTATCAACTATGTTACATTAAAAATTTAGACTAAGAATTACAAGTAACTGAAAAAGTTACAATAAATTTAGCGTATATTTAAGATTTTGGTCTAGAATGGCCAAAAGTTGACCTCAGGTTTAGCTATAAATCAAATATAAGATTAAGATATAGTTTAGCATAAAAATGAAGCAAAGCAAATCATACGAAGTTTTAAATATCTTCGGATGCTCAACATGTGTTCATCTTAATTATAATCTAAGAGGATAAAAAAATCAAGGTACAACACTTTACATAGAAATTGCCACACCAGCCGTTGAGTTGATGAACACGTGAGACAAAGACAACTTTTATGGAAAATGTAATTTAATCAACATGAATGGAAAAATATCTACCTCCAGGCGCAATGATTGGGAACTAGAACCTGTAATTCAGAGAATAATACAATTAACAATTATCACTAACTTTTAGGCAACCCATCCAGCTAGCTATTTAAAAAAAGTTGGATCTTCATCCAAGTCTAATTCGTACATCCATCAATCCTACAAGTAGTAAAATTACATAAACTATAGCTAGGGATCCATCCAAGATATTCCTTCAAATCAACAAACCTTCAACAGTACAATCGCATGGACGACGAATCTACATTCTTAACATACTAACAACTGAGTCAATTCTTAGCTCACATATATCAAAAAATTAAGGATAAATGCATAAAAACCAATATCAAATGCGTATGCAATTTCTATTCCAAACCTATCATTTGCCTACAGCGTCATCGAGTCAATACAAATATTGTTATCTCCGGCTTCCATACGTCATTCTAATTTTCTAGCCTAGATTATTGTTGCAATTAAATTCGTTCAAGTAATTTGCAGCCTAATAAGTATTTATAATCTGTAATATGCAACAGACGAACTAAAATGAAGGAAAATGAGTAGTACAAGAAATATTATGCAGCTAGCTGGCAAAATTTACAAAATTAATCTATAATGACTCGTAATTCGTATTAGATACAATAAAAAACAGCAACTATTTCTGGAGTAGTAAATCAGGGCGCCTTCCCATTTAGAAATGAAAACTCAGTAATATCACAACAATTATTCAATATTTGCTGAAAAGAAGACAAAACAAACAAATCCGAAAGCTATGCATCAACTCAAAGTTTTTTTACTAGAATTAGAGAAAGATTTGAAAAAAGGTTCGAAATTGATCGAGTCGGGTGAAAATAATTTATAAAGAGATTGCAAATTGGTAGACATCTCTTTTGACGGAATGCATGGGATTCGAATGCGAACGAAATTACATAAAAACAGACAAAAGAACAAATATTAAAACAAAGCCGACAACCAACTCAATGTACAAAGCAAGTAATTATTTAATCCATTATTATCCAGAACTAGGAAAGTAAAAAACAAAAACAATTTCTTAGCAAAAAAAGAAAGGAATTAATTGCATTACTAAAAGTGGCAAAGAAATGGTCTGTTCTGTTGTTGGCAATGGAATCATCTCAGGAATTAGGTTATGTATTAGCATTAATTATCATGCAGTAAACAAGTATGTACATTAAAACTAAAGTATACAATCCTTGTCGTTAAAACATATAACAATTAAAAGTAAGTACAGAATACTTACACAAGTACGGTTAGAAAAATCTCTGCAGGAATATTAATACAAAGAAATAGTGGTTAAGGATAAAAATCCAGTGTTTGATGCTACTATGAAATAAGAATACAACTATAAACGTGGCAAATTAAAATAATGCATAATATTCAGGTATAAAATTAAGGTACATCCTTAACTAAATAACTTTATAATGTAGTAGCTCTTACAGCTTGGTCACACAGAGTACAAAATACCTCAGTGGATTGACTCCCTTTAAAGTCGTAATTTTAGGATTAACTAAGTGTTTTCGTGTCCCTTACATTTAGTGCTGTACAAGAAAGGATAAATTTATTGTTGGTAGGTTTAGCTAGCATTACTTCATTGATTACAAAAGACGTTGACTACGTTTTGAATTACTCACACGATGAGGGGAGATAATGTTAAATTTTATTTTGGAATTATTCATTTCTTCAGTAAGAAGTATAAACAACTCACTCTTGTCATCATCTTATCCTAAGTATGGTGTAAGTATTGTTTTGATTGGTAAATATACAGAGCAGTTGTTTTGTAGGGTACCCTTTAATCCTACAATTAGCTAGTATTGTATGCTAATTGTTGAAAATCAGTGCGTTGGACAAAGTTTTAATGGAATGTTATGCGGGTAAACAGTTCTGAATGATATCCACCCTTGTTGTAGTTTCTTCAAGTAGGGCAATTTTATTGGTTTAGGCCATCAATTTGGTAGGAAAAATGGAATACCACTGATTTCGAGATCAAATCATTCAAAGAATGCTTAAGTGGGTACCCAGGAAAGGTCTGGTAAATTAAGGTGCTGGATTTGCGTGATTAGGAAATAAATGTGGTATTTATTGTTAATTGAATCATCGTTCATTCATCCACCACGAAAAAAGAAACGTTAAATATTGATAACACTTGCAGTGATGGAAAGTTAGGATGGTTACAACTATGAGGAAAGGTGCGAAATGAAACAGTAAATTTATGCTTTAAATAATTGTGAAATATTGATAGCTGGTCAGCGAAAACACCACTTACCGAAACTATGATAGGTTAGAACATCAGCAGGATCTGAGAAGAAAGCGAAAGGCATTGAAATAAGATAAGCTTGGACATATTCTACAAGTGATGCATTGTAAAATGATTGATAATCTTTCTTTTAATTTATGATTGAATATAAGTTTAACTGGGAAATGCACTTGATCGCTGCCCAATACTAAATATCGGATTTAAGCTGTTGAAATTACTTCAATCCACTGGCGAATGCTACAACCATTATCTACCTCAGACAGATATAAATTTGTCTTTAGCTTAATTGGTGAATTACTCAGCTAAGCCCCACTCAACTCAATATCTGTATTTCAACATTGTCAAGATCTGGTAGTGAGCTCAGAGAGAAAAATCAAGTTCCCGTTTTTCTGCTTAAAGTTTCCTGGAATTAGACATTCTCATTATTGGACGGAAGGTGCTCTTTTGTTGTTTAATTGTTCATCCTAAAGTTTAAATTAAATATTTCTAATGGAATTCAGGCCCATTAAGTAGCTTGGATATGGAACAGATTGGTGTTTTAATGAAGCCTTTCGTAATGCATTTTTGAAGTGAAAATTAATCTTTGCATCAGGTAGTTGCATTTTAAAATTGAACGGATATAACACCAAGCGGAGTTGAATGGATAAGGTTAAGGAAAGAGTATAAAGTAAGATCACTAGTAATCAATGAATTGACGATATACTAAAATAAGGACGATAGAAAATATGATGTGAGGGAACCTCGTTATCCATGATTTAGTAGCTCTTTGACAGAGTTTCTTGATAAAACAATGCACAGAAACGGAAAGCAGGGCTTTTAAAATTTTAGTTGATTAAATTTGCTCCCCTTATTTTGAAAAAAAAAACACCATCATGCAGTACCTTTACGTCTTATTATGACTTGATTGTGAATTTTGTGTGGTATTATGGAATTTGTATGTGATCTGAGAATTGTTGATTATTTTGGTTTCAAGAGATTTTATGTTCTTTATATATTGGGAAGGAATGAAAATGAACTGTATGATATGATATTTGAGTTTTGATTATTTAACTTGAGAAACCCCTTTAAAAATAGGATTTTGTATTTAGAATTAGTATAATTACAATTATTATTGGGACAAAATAGTACATTTTATTTAGCTCTATGTAATTTTGTGTACAACTTACAAGTACGAAATACCTCTGCAGAAATACAACATACTAACAAAACGGGTTCAATATAATGTAAGAATTTCAGGTAATTGTACACTAAGTGCAAATTAATTAAGTGTTTAATTAACTATGATTTTATAAATAATGATAATCCCAAGAATGGTGGGTGTGTTTCAAGACACTCACTCATCCTCCGTCATCATTGCATGGCGTAATAATGACCAGGTCAGCTTTATTTTATTTTATTTTGATTCATATTTTACTTCAAGACATAAAGTTCAAATTTGCTTTATCGTCATCTACTTAAATATTTGTTTTGTTTCGTTATTCAGGGAGAGAATTGCATTAAAGTAAAGTCATGCAGTTTTGGTTCTAGTCATTTTATTTACCAACCAACAAGATTTTTACAAATTATTTTTAAGAATGGAACGGTTTGTCTCAGGGAGGATTTTGTTGGAATTGGAAATTACAGAATATACATACCTAATTACTAATTTGAAAATTACTTTTACATGGCCGATTTCAAAATTTTAGAATCCAAATTTCCAAAAAAATATTTCCGTTGTTGGATCAATAGATTTAAATACTTGGTTGACGAGGAAGGGGAAATGGGAAGAGCATAGAATATTATTCAGAGCAATTAAGTTTCTACCCGATATTAAACAATATTCATGCTCTCATCGAAGGCTTTGTTGAAAAGAAGTTTTAATGAAAAAAGCTGGAGTTCGAATGCTAAGAAATGTGAAATAGCTGGCGTAGTTTGTAAGACATTGTTAATAATTAACTAACTTTAATCAATGTTAAGTGTTGAAGTTCTTATTTCCATCATTCTACATGTTGAGGAGGCATCATCTAAATATCTATGTATATGAAAATTAATGAGTAAAATTGGTTATGATATATATAATTACTTGTAATAAGAATAATATAATAATTTACAAATCTACTGGAAGCCAAATAACGCTTCGATAAAGTACAAATGATTTTTCACCAAGTTTCCATTTCATTCATTTCTTACTATAAAAATTGTATTCATTCTTGTATCCCTTGCCAAATTGGTCAAATTCAATTAATTAATAATTACTCGAATTTTCGAAGGTGGGTAGGAAGTTGGTGCTAGTAGACAAAACTGTTTTGGAAAATTATTGTGAAGTTTTATTTTCCTCTTTACTTGAATTGGAGTAAAAAAAACTTTAAGGAGCTTATATATTAAAATAAGTATTTCTACTCCATTTTCCAATTACTTAATGAGCACATAAGTAGCAGGGTGACCAACATCAATCAATGTCGGTAATTATTCGAATAACAATCTTGGCTAAATTAAGATATACTTGTAACCTACGATTGGCTTTATATGAAAAAATTTGTAGTTTCTTTGAAATTCAAGCTTGTTTCGAATATTTAATTGATTAACTCAATTACTAATAATCTGTTAAACTGTGCTGTGCTCAATGTTCATACAAAAGTTTTAAATAAAAATATTGGAAGGACTGAATTGCTACCTACAGACAAACATACAAAATAATTCTGAAATTTTGTAACTGTACTGTATCGAAATTGACGAAGTTTCAAAAAAATCTAAAATGTGTAGCCAAAACAAAATTGAATCTTTTAGAAACAAGCGACACTCTGCTCTTTTAATTGTTGTAATCAAATTAATTTAGTAACTTTAGCCAAGTCTCGTTCATATATACTTTAAGTGTATAATATAATCCTATGTTATATGAGGAAATGATGATGCGGTTTACCTTATCTACGATATTTGAAGATGATGGTAGTAAAATAAATATATTGATAAATTGTCAAAAAAAGTTGCAAGTTTCCGTTAATTTATTTGATTCATCATGCCGTCTCCATAAAATTTGCATGAATCAATATGCAAAGACAGTATGTTCAATCAAGTGATGCTCATTCTCATTCCATTACACAGCATGTCATTTCATAAACAATTTTGCTCTTTGGAAAATATGGTGGCCCTTAAAAGGGCCGTTGGGTTTAAGTAGTAAAAGAATGGACT
>JAAXNX010000313.1:0-33865 GCA_036491905.1 Folsomia manolachei
ATTGAAAAAGTTTTTACCAGCTAAATGTAAAGATGATTATTCTTCAAGCTCCAAAAAATGGCTACCAGAAAAACCTCCGCCACCAAGTCACCCAGCCATCACCATCCCTTTTTTGTCACCACCACCACCAAGTCCCTTACTAGTCCGTGGTAGGGTGAGGGTGGAAGGGCTCATACCACCAGTCATCCACCCGCAAAACAAAATCTCTCTCTCCCCAAACCTACCCCAAGTACCCAGAACCCATGCAAATAAGCATGGAGGTCACGGAGGTCGTGGCGAATAAATGTCCGATGATATAAATGGCATACTGCTTTCTACTAACATTGCACATATTAATTTACCACATCTTACTCAACAACAATAATTGACAAAGATAAGAAACAATGCAAAAGATAAGAAAAAGGAGGATCCAAAATTTAAAAAAATAAAAAAAACCTTGTGGGAATAATCTGTATTTTCTTGGGTTGGGCTGTATCCTGGAGAGGGTGTGGTAAAAAAGTCGGCGTGAGTGAGAAGGATACGGACTTGCTCCTCCCACACCCACCCTTGGGTAACCATTCATGATGGAAGGGTAGGAACTGGGTGGCCCCATATACAGGCGATGGGACTCCGGATCAACCACTTTTCGAGGATTAATTTAGTAAATAAAATAAAAATATAAATACAATCAAAATCAACACATTAATTAATTAAAAAAACAAGCAAAAAAACCTTGGAGTGGGAACAAAAGGAACTCTACCAAAAAATAACATATACCTGGAGGACGTTCGACCACAGTGATTAGGCCAGTACGACGACTCCTCCCCCGGAAAAGGGCTTCCTCCTCTGGGGTAGTGGCATAGGTTGCATCCCTTCGAAGCACGCCCGTGGACAACTGTTCCCTGGAAGAGGGATGACTCCAGCCTCCCTCACACACGGCTGGGGCGGATTTATCCTTTTGCTGAAGATTTGCACCACCATCCGAGGCACGACGACCAAAACCAGAGGCTGTGGGATACACAGATAGAAATTAAGATAAGTATGCAAGAGTACTAGCTAGAGCTATGATAAGGATAAAGATATTAAGTAAGTGATGATGGAAAAGCGTGGCTTGGATAAGACGAGGAGCCTCACCACACTCACTGTTTTCCATGCTGGGTGGTGGTTTGAGGAGGTGTTGGTCTTTGACACTTTCCACGAGTGGGAGCTGGTCTTCTGGCACTCGGTGATTGACGGAAAGGCCCTGAAATAAAAATGGTCACAGTTAATGGTCAGTCGTTAATAGTGAGCCTTAATTTTAAAATATCTGTCGTAGTACTTGTGGTAGGTCGACAGTGTGCCGTCTTCCTTGGTGAGATGTTGTTGTTTCTTGTCTTAAGTTGGCGGAATGGTCCATCCCCTCATCCGTCCGCATGTCGTCAAACTAAACCACAATTTATAATTAAAAACCGAAGCCAACCTCACCAGTCTTTCTCCCAGTCCTCACCTTTTCAAAAATCTGCGAGTCATTAAGGAAGAAATGGATTTCTGGCATTTGTGTGGGATCCGGGGAAGAAGGATTCCTATCCACAACTCCCGTCGTGATGGAAGTCTTCCTTTGAACGGGTAGAGCAAAATAGGAGTGTTGCTGACTACTGGGTGTGGTAGGATAGGAGTGGTGAATAAGTTGGTGGTGTGGGGACTCGTGGGTGGATGAGGAAGAAGACTCTCTCCTCTGTGGACCCCCCATCCCACCCTCTGTCAGTAGAATCTCTTTCTCATCCAGGAGGAGGTGGTATATTGCACTGATGTGGTCAAATCGAGGCTCTCGAATGGATTGCAGGATCAGTTCCTTAGTCAATCCTGGAAGTAGGGCCATGTGATCTATTATTGACTCGTCTAGAGTAAAGGAAGGTTCTTCATACAGGATGGGGGCGCAGGAGGGGCCCTAAACGGATCGAGAGAAAGGTATTAATAATATTGTCCTAAATACTATTTAGTGCACACTTTGACCTTACCAGAGTTTGATTGTGCATCCACTTGTGAGCGAAAATCTGTGGAATGTTCAGTCTTTTAGAGGCATCCACCACGAGCATGTGTCGTATCAAATTTTCACACGTGGTAGACATGAAGAATGGAATGCGGAATTTGCTAGATAGCCAAGTAATAGAAGAAATTAATATAAATATACTTCTTCATAACGCAATAGATCCAACTTACCCAGCAATCACTCGATTACGAAGGCTATGCAGCGTTGAGCCATCAAAGGGTAAAGCACCGCAGACTAAAACGTATAAAACTACTCCCAAACTCTGCAAACATAGTTAATCATCGGTTTACACTAGTCAAATAATTCTCAAAATTTAAAAGAGTTATCCTCCACTCACCCATATATCAGCCTTCGGACCGTCATAACTTTTGCCTTCAAAGAGTTCTGGAGCGGCATAGGGGGGACTTCCGCACCACGTGGATAAAAGGTTACCCTCTGAAAACTCGTTGCTAAAACCAAAATCTGGAAACAGAAAGAATAAAAATATATATTAAATATTCTGTAGATTTGATAACATCTTATCCAACACAGCTAACCTGCTAATTTGATATTATTATTTCGATCGAGGAGTAAATTTTCCGCTTTGAGATCACGATGAACCACACCCTTCCTGTGGCAGTAGTGAACAGCCGCCAGGATTTGACTAAATACCCGACAAGCCTCATTCTCATTCATACGTCCATTCATCACCAAAAAATCTGTGAATTAATACAAATCAATAACCATAATACCCCTCTATAATGGAATATAAATATAAATTCATTTATCCCTTCCCCTCACCAAAAATCTCTCCGCGACTGGCATACTCTGTGACGAGATATATCACTTTCTCCGTCTCCATCACCTAATAATTGACATTGACAAGTACTTACCACCCATTGTTGATTGAGTAGTAGTGTATTGTTTTACCTGATAGAGGCGAATGATATGGGGATGGTGTAGTCTTCTCATGATTTGAATCTCTCTGAATATCTTTTTCAAGTTCTCTCCACTCAATTTCGTCTTGTCCACTATCTTGATGGCCACCTGCAGTCCACAATAATATCAAGTTATTAGCAATTCAATTATTGTGTAATTCAGAAATTATGTACGTCTCGAGGCAGACCCATAGAATTAAATGTCTCATCTATTATCTATAACCGGCATCTCTATATCATTGGGCAGACCCCTGGAGTCATTCATGACTACATAAATTCGGTATCTTTAAAATTACGTTGTTTTTGATTATTAGCCAGCATTCATTAGATTTTGATGCATGCATATGTGTCAAGGTTTAAATACATCAATAATATCCCCATCCATCAGTCACTAAGCCACCTATGTAATCCACTACAAACAAATGAAACAGATGGAATGGCTGTACTAATAGGGCAGGGATGGAGGTAGATAAGGTCCCAAAGGAGAAAGTAAAGGTAAAGGTAGGGAAAGCGCCACCCCATGATGATTGAAATATTTAAGTGACTGACGCAAGTGGTAAAGAGAGAGAGAGAGAGAAAGAAGTCATTCATTTGGCCAGTTACCACTCTCCTCCATCCATTCATTCACAAATCCTCAATACTTCCCTGGCTGGAGAAAGTAGGAAAAGAAAGCAAACGCCGGCCCTTCTCTCTCTCCTTAATCTATTCTCTAACTATCCTCTATGGATGAACAGCATCACACGGTTGATGCTGGAATGGTTTAATACAAATCAGTAATAATCTGTATGGATGGAGGACTAATTAAGGTTCCAATTTCATCCCCAAACCGACCCAGAATAGGCTCAAAACTAGAAAGACATATCATGCTATTATTGCTATTTTGTTTTCCGTAGCTGACCCAAACTTGGGAAGTACAGAGTCATAATTTGGCCAAGCGTTAATCCAGGACAGACTCCTACCACGCTGTTATGTGTAAGTATATGTATGTGGTGCCACTGATGAGTGAAAATAAGAGAAAGTGAGTTTTTACAGACTCTAGTAGTTATTACTACAACCAAGAAGAGAGTAAGAGTACATGTATTCCAACGTCCAACTACGGGCAAGGAGAAGGAAAGGAGAAAGAAAGAGACATGATTGGTGGTGCATGGGTCGGAAGCAGGTGGTTGGCACTCGGATTTGCGTCATGTGTCGTCACACGGACGTCATTCCAAAACAAAGTCTCACTCACTCAACTGAACTCAACTCTGAAATATATATTTCACAAACTGCACTCCTCAACCAACTCATTGCATTCCATTCCTACTTTCTCCGCACGAGTCTTCTGACTCTCCTGTGGTCAACTGATGGCTCACCAACCTNAGTCTTCTGACTCTCCTGTGGTCAACTGATGGCTCACCAACCTCCAAACTAATTGAAACCAACATCCAAATATAAAGATCATTCATCTGCATCTGCATCTTACTTTTATATCCTACCGCCTACCACTCAATGTCATCCTTCAAAGATGATCCTTCCATCTTTACAAAAAGTCAGTACTTTGAACCATGACCTTATCCCTAAGAAAAAGCCTTAACCCAGGTCATACTGTAGTCAGTTGGGAGAAAGGAATGATATAAAATAAAATGCCCACTCCTATTGTCCTACTTTCACTTTCTACCCCACTTACTTTTTTTCATTCATTATTCACATCAAGACGAGACGATTACTGTACAAAACACTGTGAATCTCTGCTCCAACCGGTATTTCGAAATGAACAATGGAATGCCATTATGGTTTCATAACATAACCCACCTAATCCAACTTGCAACAGCCCACTTATCCGGAGAGAACCCATAATTCCATTTCCATCTAACCTAACTAACGACACTAACTAATTGTAGTCAGTCAATAATATTATTTTGTTGGTGGTGGTGTGCTAGTTAGTCTCTCTCTGTATGTATGGGCTGGCTAACCACAATGACATGGATGATGACACTCTACTACTTTATCCACAGGAGCTATGTTAATGTTAACAGGCAGGATAATAATACACGTATAATGGTGCTATCTACTATTCTATGATAATAAGTTTGGTTGGTTGGATTGGATGGATGGATATATATTGATGGCTGACCTTGGACTTGGTGATGATGTGCGTGCCCAACTTGACGACGGCAAAATTCCCTTTGCCAATGGTTTTCTCCATCTCGTAGTATCCCACACGGACCAAACTCTCCACTTTCTCCTCGCTCATCCTGATGCCTTGTGGTGATGGTTGTCCTGCTGCTGGGGCTGGGGGTGTGTCCTCCGCTTCTCCTCCTCCACTCTATTTCCACTTCTTGCACAGGGCGAGGAAGAAGATGACCCAGTTCACCAATCATTGAACCACTGCCAATAGATCAACACCACCCAGTTCCTCCCATTGGATTCATATTTGACTGATGAATTGAATAATTTCCGATTTCTTGTTTTGTTCCCAAACTGGTATCTACATGGACACAGCACACTTTCACTTTTATTCACTCCAGCAATGGAACATGTCGGAGGCGTGGTTCACTCCACCCACCCAAAATAGTAGATGTCCGCGGATGGCCGTGGAATTAATTGGGCGTCGGATTGTCAATAAATCTGTTGAGGAACCATTGTTTGCTCATCAGTACTCCAATATTCTTCTGCCCAGATTTGATTCCTCGTCTCTTAACCATCTGATCTGTGTGAGTAGCTGATGGCGGTGGAGTACCCTCCAGTGGTTACACCCACCCACTGCTTTGTAAGTGAAGGTTCGGTTACGTCCTCTTCAATACAGGAAATAGGTGTGCCTTGAGTAATTTCAATCAGCGAGGAGGGGATACTCTGGAGTGGAGCAGCCGCGGATGTCCACCTTATCCCAGGAAATTAAGATAAGCAGCGTAAGGGCCCCTTTACTGGTGGGTTCCCATTAAGAGCGGCGGAAATAAGGGATAATCGAAAATAAGATTAAATGGCACACTTGAGTAATAGTCAACTAATTCCAGAGTAATTATAGTCCACTAACCCACTACTACGTACGACTACTAACCGCTCCGTCCGTCTCCCTCCAGTCAGGTCAGATGAGTGGATCAATTACTAATATAGCTAAGGTCACCAATTGTAGAGGGTCATAATTTTTGGAGTCCTTTATTATTTATTGCGCTCCTCCCTCCGTAAATAAATTCCAAGTCCCAGAGAGAAGAGGAGTGGCCAGCAGCTGATGATGATGGAGGAGAGGAGGAGTATTTGGAACTAATTGTTTTCTTTAGCTGAATAGATTTTTATTTTGATTATTATTATATTAATTGGAGACTCCTGCTGGCTGGCTCTTCTGGATGGAACTGGAGTGAGACTGACTGACTGCCACCACTGCCAAGGATTGAATGAATGAATCTCTCACTCCAAAATGTGGAGTCCAAATGGCACAGAAAGAAGAATGAACAAAAACTGCATACTTCTAGAGCTGAAGAAATCATATTATAGCCATGCTATGGACTGATTAATTTACAAAATCCAGTCCATTCATTTTTTTTTTAAATTCAATCCCCCCCCCATCTAAATTCATACGAACCAATCCTATAGGATCGGATTGGTCTAGCTGGATGGATTAGATTTTATGGATCTTTTTGTTTCACCCAAGTCTCATGACTTTTGATCTCTCCTACTTCTTCATGTATTGTTGTATTCTGTACTGAAGGGGGTGTGGTCAGAGGTTGACCCTGAGAAATAGAATAGTTTACTACGTGTATATATAAACTTATCCTTGATTGATGAAGGCATAATGATAAAGGCATTCCAATGTTTATTATGATACACTTATATAAGTCAACCCCACGGCTGGACTCTGTGACTGACAATTTATCTTATCTTCACACCTTCAGGTTATACAATTCCTCCTTATCTACCCCAAGTTATGTACCACCCACCAACCCAACTAATTTATAACAGGTAAATTAGCTCCTGTAGCCACCATGTTATTCCGAGATTTTCCTGCATTTCATGGCAGTGTAAGGACGCCTGCCTTTGACATGATGGCTTATATTTACCCACAACAATGCAACAACCTGTCATTTATTCTATTCCGTTGGTTTCATATTTATTTAAAAAAGAGAAATATTTAGCTATTATATACAAACAACCACTATGCGATTACTAATAAATATGTGAGTAAGTACTATACTTATAACTTATTTCACTGAAGTGATACAAATAAATTATATTTTCCACTTGAATCAGATCAGATCTGACTGGTGCAGGCAGATACATTGCATGAATATCTAATCCCTCATGGACTTTTACCACTTGCTAGCTCTGAAAATTGATGGATTAAAACTTTGAATTTCAAAGTGCTAGCATTGTGGATTTCAATGATTTGGCAAAAAAGTAAGTATACTCCACCATGGCACATGTTAGGTTGCTACTTTTTAAAAGTATTGCATTTTGTATTCTAATTCTCACTCACCTCACATCATCATATTTATGATGATACTAGACTTACGCTATTAAACTGCCATCTCATCTTTATATCTGTAATTTGCACATTACAAAGTCAAATCCCCGGCCGTCCGTCCACATGCAGCCTAATTATAGCTCCAACCCACAAAGGTGGGATGATAAATGAATGAATTGAACCATTTGTGTAATGGATTCAACATGGAAATTAGTCCAGAGTTGCTAATTTCAGACCAAGGTCAAATCCCATTGTGACTCCTTATTTAAACTGCGAAACTTATTAAAATCCACAACTATTATATGTACTCTGATAATCTCCTCAGCTCATCCAGGAGGTTAAGTCAAGGCTGCCCTTCCGCAGAACCTATCCAAAAGTCATCCATTATCTAGTACCGGACTAAAAATAGAAGAAGACTGGTTGCAATTTGCAATGCAAGATTATCATTTTATGTGCCATAAGATGACATGAATTGCAAACTAACATCATTGAAACAGTCAGACCCAGGTCAAAAACTTCAACTCTCTAAACTCAATTGTATTTACCTGCGTTGAAACTTTTGATATGTGAACTGAAAGCAGGATTATTGTAACTGAAATCCAGAGAATCTATGTTCTATGCCTCTTATCAAGCTCTACAACACCATATAATGTATGAATCAGAACAGTGAAATGAAACCTTTACCCACCCACCCATTGCTGGGAAAGATAACTTTTTTTAACTCGTATTTCTGGGAAAACAGATAAGAACCAAACATTCTACTTTACTAGAAAGTGAATAGGGATAAAGAAAGCGTGGACTTACAGTGACCCACCCCATTTGATTTCCCTTCCTATTTGATTGTTCAACCAGTTCCCTAACTTGGATTGAGAAATGGGTGGTCCTTCCCTTCTTATTGTCCCCAAAAAGCGGATGTCTTCTCATATATATTAAATTTAAATTAATTACTCCTCCTACGAACTAGACTTCAAGACCCAGCCAGACTCAACCACGCTAGAAAGGTCAGCAGAGGACATAATATAATAAGAAGAATGGTTGGAATGGAAAGGTCAGTTCAAGAGACTTGAACTGAACTGAA
Source organism: Folsomia manolachei (assembly GCA_036491905.1). NCBI lineage: Eukaryota > Metazoa > Arthropoda > Collembola > Entomobryomorpha > Isotomidae > Folsomia > Folsomia manolachei. Next base: position 8,442 of record JAAXNX010000313.1, read on the forward strand.
CTCTGCATCTCCATCTCCATCCAACCAATAATTTTGCAGAGGATGTCTTTGTTGAGGATAAGAAGAATGGTTGGAATGGAAAGGTCAGTTCAAGAGACTTGAACTGAACTGAACTCTCCATCCCCATCCAACCAATAATTTTGCAGAGGAGAGGATGTCTTTGTTGAGGGAGGGAGAGCTGATCTGTGATTGGTGGGTTGGTTTCCCAACTGGCGCCATGTTCAAACTTCCTCCAGCAGCCAATACCTTACCAGCAGCACTGAGGCCGATCATCTTATTCTACCTCTTCTGCTCTCCTCACTCGGATCAGAACGACGACGACAGGAAAAGAAGAAGAGAGACACCAATTAAAGTGGCTCTACCATTAATTATCTACAATTAATTAATTAATCAATCCCAACCTCTAGACCTTGCCCACTCTGTCACACCCCTCAAGGGGGTCAAGGACTCCAGTGTCTATTCAACAAGTAGAAAGGAAAGTTCATCTTAAAAACAGGTGAGGTCTATTTTTATCCCTTCCAATAAAATAACTTGTAATTTGAATTTCACACGCTCAACAAGCAATCAAAGTTTAGGTATTCTTATCTGGCAGGGACCCTTATTCATGGTCCCTTCCGCCACCCACCCTTCCCCCTGCTGCTGACCCATCCGCCGGTAGAGGAAGGAACGTCGCCCTCCCAAAAAATGGAGGAGTTTGATCTAAGAAACGACGGGACCCCCGTGGTCCTCAGTGGTGGGGGTGGCTCAGCCTCTGGGGGAGTGGTTACATCAGAACCCTCATTCCCACCCATCTTGGGCATTGCTTATCATGAAAATCTTAACGTCATCCTGGTCGGAACGGAGGATGGCCTCTTACACGTGGTGGATCCAACGCTAAGAGATGTCGTCTACTCCACACCCATCACCACACCCACCAGTAATCGTATGTCATTTCTTATTTATTTTTCTTAATTTAGCTCAATTGTTGAGTCTCAATAATAGACACCCTTGCACTAATCCTGCAACAAAGAAAGGACACTAACTAATCCTTAATCCTTTACTTATTGTTTTGTTACCTCTTTCTTTCTTTCCTTAGTTTTTGTGGAGGAGGGATCCTCCTGGAACTTTGGAGTGATTGGTTTGGACAAAGTGGTTGTGGTTCAAGGGAATTTAGTCGGGATAAGGAGCGAGTACAATGGAATCCTTCTCCTTGCCTCAGTTTTGCAGACCCCAGCCAAGGGAGCTAGGGATAAAGTCAGCATTGAGCTCAATAAATCCGAGGTGAGCTAATTATTATAACAATAACCTCACTAATTGTAATTTGGAATGTCTGTAACTAATCTATCTATATTGAGTTAATATGGACATAAATACAAATTCATATATTTCAGGCGGAGAGTCTTTCATCCTCCCTGTCCACTCTTTTGGAGGGTACCAACTTCGACCAAGAAGTTGCATCTGCACTCAAGTCATTACTCGGGAAAATTACTCCCTCAGCAGCCACGTCCGGCGGTGGAGGAGGAGGTTCACCCCTTCTCTCTGCCAAACAGGACAAAGTAAGTTCTTCCAATGTTACATCATTCTAGCAAATCCAAGGTATGTATCTACTGATTTGTGGTTTGATTATTTCTTGCAGTGGAACACAGTCAAATTGGAGCTGCCTCATTATTTGGTCAAGAGACTAATGACGGCGCTTGTGAATGAATTGGTTAAAAAGAATCGCTACATTCCTCAACTATCCATTGCTTCCTCTATCCTGGAGAGACTTAACATGTTGGCACCTCCACCTCTTCCCAGTGCAGTATTAGAAATCACTCCAGCCTCCACTGATCCCCCTCCTCCTCCTGTGGAGAAGAGTGTGGATAAGAGTCAAATGTTCAGTGAGAGTCAGCGACTTGCCACGTTTTACAATTGGCCTCATAGTGATTACAAGTCCGTCAATATTATTTGATAACAATGATGTCAGTAACTAATCGTTCTTCATTTTCAGATGGGCACTTCCAGATAAAATGGCTCAGGCTGGATTTTATCATAATCCAACCGCCACCGGAGGCGGGGAAGACCGTGCCCTCTGCTTCTCTTGTAATGTGTGCCTCGTCAGTTGGGAAAGTACGGATGAGCCATGGTATGATCTCATTTGTTTATTAAATTATTTAAATTACAAGGATTTTATTTGTGCAATTATTATCTTCTTATCATTCAGGTCTGAACATGAGCGTCATTCCCCATTTTGTCCTTTTGTTCGTGGAGAACACACCGCAAATGTTCCTCTCAGTCTTTCTTTCGCCACGGCTCCGGTATCAAAAGTTATGAAGGGAGTTACAACTGGGGTTCCCAGCCTTGGGGCTCCAATTCTGGGCCGATCTTCCTGCCCAGCTGCTACCCTCGTGGGATACACCAATGGACTTGTCGTCGTATGGGAAATTATTAAACGAGCCAAAGTATGCAACCAGTCAAGCCAATGAGAACAAATTGTATTTTATTAACAAGTGAATTAATTTATCTAACTTACATTATTTTTAGCCTTTGGTGGAAATGCAAGCCAATCCAAAGGATATCATGTCCGCGGATCAGTTATCCAGTTATTGTGATGTCCAACTAAAACCCAAGGAAGCCTGGGTCATGGACACTTCGGAAACACCTTTAGCCGCAGACAACTCGGCAATCACCACCAACCAAATTTCTCAACTTGTCAAAGGTAGCAAAGTAATAATGGCTAAATAGAGAGTTTGGCTAATTTCTTGACTTTATCCTTCATTTATCTTTTTTTCACCAGACTCGTTGGAGGCAAACGTAGCATCTGGAGAGCGAGTGGTGCTATCTTCCCTGGCTCTCCTGGGATTTCCTCAGTCATCCTCATTTTCTGGAAATAAAGCTGTCCCTCCCTCCGTGGTCGTGGGAGGTTGCCTCCTCCGAGGGAAAAATATTTCCACCCCGTTCCTCATCGTCTACGACCTAGGGTCCAATGCCATCCATCTCTCCGTCAATCCAGAGGACTCGGCTAAACCCGGGGATGACTACAAATCCGGAAATACGGGTGAGTTGGTTGGACCAACTCCCTAACACAACAATCCAGTATTTGTAGTATCCAACGGAATTTTACTAATTTAAAAATGTTATTGGTTGGAGTAGGAACGAAGCAGGAATGCACCATGCCATTTGACGAGGACGCATTTAGCTCCTACATTTCGGAGGCAGAGCTCCTGTCAGACTGTGGTGTCTCCATTTTCTCTGACCTCAACATGTCTGATTCTGGCTCTGGTCCAGGAGCCTTTATGGGATTACCTGCCCAAAAACTGGAAGGCTCTTCAACCCCTTCCCCTCCTAAATCAGAGACAAAACCTGCTCTCCCTTCAAAGACAAAGAGTGGGCCAGGAAAAGAGGATGAAAAGAAGACAGTGCTCGGTCCCCTCATCCTTCAACACGTGACACTTCCAGGGGACTCTGAGTTGGGCAAGAGAACGGGTCTCATTGTCCAACACCTTCTTCCAACTCCGGAAGGAACTGAACTAATTGTGATACTTGGAGCCAAGGAGGAAGACGTCTACTCCTCGTCACCTTTTGGCGCAATAATTTCCTACCCAATCACCCATGACGCCAAATCCATCCGCGTGGGGAAAGAATGGAGCTGCCTCCAGAAGTTGAGCAGTCGACAGGATCTTGTTCTTGGGGCTTGTTTTGTCCCACCACCAGACTCGGACTCTGCCGGAGATGAGGCTGCGACTGGACTGACAAGCTCGCCCAGTTCTTGCACCCTTCTTGCCACGGCCCTTCAAGGAGGTGGCGTCAAATTGTGGAGACTCAGTGACCTCAACCTTGTCAATGTGATTAAATCACCGGGAACTGAAGCCAGAATTACAGCACTTTCATATGTTTCCAGTAAGTGGGACGACATGCATTAGATTGGTGTCGCTTATAAATTACAAATAATTGATTGGATCTAATTTCCAGGTCTGGAGCGCCTCTGTTGTGGAACATCCTCCGGAACTTTGGAGTTTTACCCCGTCCACAGTTCCAACTCGGATGTGATTGATGTGTTGGAAGAGAGGGAAGGAAGGAGTTCCGTCTCACCAGTAACCAAACCAAGTGCCCCTGCTCCAGCTACAAAGTCATCTCCACTGGAGTCTGTGACCAGTAAATCCGAGTCACTTCACCTAAGCCTGGATGATCCCAGTCTAATGGTGAATCAGAATTATAACTTGTCCTCTCTCAAAGGACTTTTAAATCTGACTCAATTCGAGAACATGAAACCCTCGTTCTCCGCCAATGTCTCGTCCTGTTGGCAAAAAGTGATTCAAGCTCAAAAAGAGAGGAAACATCCACAACACCTGCAACACAACGAGAATGAGTTCAATGGGGCCACTCTCACTTGGAAACTACAAAGGAACAAGTAAGTGTCGCTTATAGCTAGTTGTTTGTCGGCATCTTGTTGTAAAATTTATCTTAACAATCTCCATCTTTATTCCAGGATATCAAGGAAGGAGCACATATTTGAGATAACTCTTCCGAAATCCACGCGCGTGGGTCATCTAGATTTAAAATTCCTTCTTCAACCCGGTTGTGTGGCTGCATATCTTCCATCAATTGAGGTCACGCTTTATCGCGCCCTAGCCACCAACACACAATCCAACAACAAGGAATCTTCTTCCTCTGTCGATAAGAAGATTGATTTCGGCGTGTCCTCTGCCACCAAGGGCGGGGCTGCTACCCCACCCACAAATGAGTTCCTCGCCTCCATCTCGGCAGAAGTGGTCTGTGGCCCATTGGACCTTGGGTCACACGTGGATCTTTCTGGAACCGGGGGTACAGTTGTCCTAACCTCTCCATCTCTCCTGCTTCGCAGAGGCCGCAACTTTTATTTGCACATCCAAGCCAAGAATTTAGGGAAACTAGAAGAATCACCGCAACTATTTCGTGCCCCTGCCACACCCACAACTTCTGCCAGTAATACGAATCTATCCACCAAGAAAATGTCCGTCCTCCAGCCGAGTCACAAGGACAAACACATTTGTGTGGGTCACAAGTCCAAACTCGGGTCAACAGGTGGGATTAATTATTATAAACCTGGAAGTAAATCCTCCTCCTGGGCTAAACTGGAGGCGGACTCACTCTCCGTCGAGTTTCTCCAGCCACATTTTGGACCAGTCTCCAATCTTCCCATTTGTCCCACTAGTCATCATTACACTACTCAACCCGGTCTTAAATGTATTCCTTTGGCCCCTTCTGGGGCTGGAGATTCCGGAACTGGGGCAGAAGGGGATGAAAATAAAAGAAGGGATTACACTGGCTGTGATTGGCTCTCTGAAGTTTCCATCACCATTCGACAAGTTAAACCGACGCCATCTCATCCAGCTGAGGAGTGAGTACTTGGATTAATTCCTTCCTGAAAATACTGACTACTAATTAATGACTACCTGACTATTATTTGTATTCCAGTTTTGAACGTAAAGCCCTCCTGACATCAGAGTCCGTATTTCGTCGTCTCCTCCAAATCGGGGTGGTTGGAGAGTCTTCTGGAGAAGAAAACTCCTGCCACGCCTCCCAGTCCGCAGCTCTCGACCTTCTCATTTGGATAGGAGCCGTGAATCTTTGTGGTCCACCCATGAGTGGGATGTCCTATCAAATCAAGTTTCTAAGAGCTGTGGAAGATTCCCTCCAAGTGCTTGTGATGCAAGGAATCTTACTCTCGGATAGGTCAACGGCTCACAAATATGCCAAACTGCTTGTACTCTGCATTGAGTGAGTGACACGCTATGTATTCTGATTTTACTGGAATTATTCACTAATTTCGTAATTTCCTTTTGCTAATTATTTCAGAGCCTCAGAGAATTACTACAGTCGAGACGAGATAAACTTCTCGGCCTCCCTCCTCTCCACCTTGCTCTCTCTGGTGGGCTACGTGGTCTCCTCCGCCTCCTCCGGATGTCTCCAATGGTACTTCCTCCTCCTGAATCGTGTACGTGGAGAAAATCTTGGAGGATCCAGTGAGTCACTCCTTTCCCTTCTGAGAGATGTATCTGCAGAATTAGTGTCAAGACGGGATCCCCTCCATTCCCTCCTCAGAACGAGATTTGGTCTGTACGGGACTCCATTTGAACCAGAACTATTTGAATTAGAGATTCCTCCCGTCACCAAATCCTACTCCTCTCCTCTCACCTACGCCGGATTGTATGGGGCCGAAACCCTGGGCTCCGCTGGGAGTGGGACCTTCCATCTCTGGGGAATGAAGGATGTCGACTTCCGTGACCTACTCGTGGGTAATCCACTCTCCATTAAGTGGTCCAAGATGGGCTCTCTCGCCCCCAAACAACAAATTCAAGGCCTTCTGGAAGTGGAGCCACTCCATTTCACGTGTCACGCCGCCTCGGATGGGACTCGGATTGAGAAAATAGATTTAGGGATCACCTCCCCCTTCTCCAGCCTCCCACTTCCATCCCCATACTCTGAACACATGGCACCCGGCACCTATGAAATTCCAATTGGGCTCCAATCACAAACCAATCTCCAGACGGGAGAAGGTTCCAAAAAATCTGAGCTCCAACCGGACAACCATCAACACATGATCATGCTACAAAAGGCTCTCAAAATGGATGGGAGTGATGTCATGTTTGATTATATTGACAATCTCAAATTTATGGGGATGGATTCCCACTCCCCAGCATCCGGTCCTGGGTGGATGGTTGAACTTCCACCCCATTCCAACTCTGAGCTCATGGCGGCCCTGGCCCAACACCCGCATGGACCTCATCTGACCATGGTCATGAGTGGAGGAGGCTCTGGACTTCCGCCTTCGTTGGTTAGCTCACTCGCTGCGGCTGGAGGGACAACCAGTCTCACATCTCTGGCTTCCATGTACACTCCCATGTTTCAACCAGGGGGTGGAGTTCCTATCATGACGCCTCATCCACACCCACATGCACATTATCTGCAGAGTAATGGTGAGGCCAGCTATTTCTTATTTAGTTAGACAATCATTTGATTAACTTCTTTTCTCTTAATTATTTTGCAGTGGGCCAATCTCACGGACCAAGTCTTCTACCCCCACCCGGGCCTCCGAAGTCTAAATCCACGGGCTCATTAAGCAGTAGCACGACCTCGATACCTCCAAAATTGGCTCCAAAATTAGAAAACAAGACTCCCGCTGTGGCTGGATCCTCAACGGCGCCTCCACCAGCCGCAGCTGCCTCATCATCTTCCTCCTCTGGGGACAACAATGATGGCCTTGGACTTCTTCTTTCCCCTTGGCAGCAAATGATGTATGTGCCACCCCAACAGGCTATCGTCATTGATCGAATGCACTCTGGGGCGAGAAGATTCCTAGTTCTGGACTTTGGTGCACCCATTCTTCTCACGGATATGATCATTCCGGCCTGCTCCGACCTTGTGTCACTCTCCATTGATATCTGGACTCAGAGGGAAGACACGGATGGACAAAGGTAGGAGTAGTTAGTTGGGCGGAGCCTTTAATTGACAAATTGACTGAGCTCCATATTTTGTAATTGATAATTCATAGACTCATCGTTGCCTCTGACATTGGTAACAAGACTCTGGTTGTAAGCGACCTTCAACCTGCCGCGATATGTCGATACTTGAAGGTATGAACGAGTCTTGAATTTAAATCAAAATTAGAAATAGTGGTTCACTAATGTATTACTTACCAGATAACGGTAATTGGAAGATATGGAATGGGATCGACAAAGTGTCGAATTCCTCTGGGCTTATTCTACGGTCACACAGCCCTTCTTCCGAATGACATTCCATCCCCAATTGGAGGGGAAGTCAGGAATCTGTCCCCCGTAAATGCCACGACGCATCTGGCCGTCCTCTCTCATCTGTTGGAAGATATTGGATGTCGCTACCAGCTGGCCTGCGCTAAACTACGGAGATTATTGGAACCTCTGCTCAAACCGGAAATATCCGCTATCGACCACATTTCCTACTATCTCCCCAAAGGAAAGGAAAGAAATAAATTAGGTCTCAACTCATCCTCGGATCAAACCATACTCTGTGCTTATCAAGAATGTATCACGCTCCAGCAACAACTCAATGTCGCCAAAAATGGTAAGCAACCACACCAGCGTAGTCCATTTGTTCTTTGGCTAATTTTGTATTTATATGTTAATCTAGTGGTCAAACGCCTCGTAAAATCCACGACACCCCCTCATTGTTCTGAGGGCAAGGTTTTTGAGTCCCTTCAGGAAATATCCACAGACAAAGTTCACCTATTGTCAGAGTTCCTCATTGAAACACTGCTTGGGATTAGTTTCTTGGCTTCCAATGCACCCATCCTAGGACCTAATAACGTCGTGGTGAGTAAATTATCACAAGGACACTCGTCCATTAATTATCGGTCTTTTATTCATTTCTCCCTGCCTTCCCCAGATGAGCCTGCCTTACTCCATGTACTCCTCCATGAGCCAGGAAGTTTGTGAGGGACTTTTCCGTAATATTTGTGTCTTGGAAAATGGTCAAGTTCAACTCTCCACGTGCATGTTGATGCTTCGTGTCTGTGGATTCCAGTCTTGGTGGGGATCATTCCTCGCCTCCACACTCAAATCCCTGTTCTCCTCGGGATCCAACCTACTCTTTCCTCAGGACAGGTGAGGAGTCTACCTAGAATTAAAATCCTAGTTCGTTTAATGTACTAAACTCCTACTTTCATTTATTGCAGAGTCTTCATCCTTCTCGTGTACCTGGGTCAAAAATCTCTGCTTAGTTGGCAAAAGAATTCTCGAGTCTTGGAATCCGCCTTGGAACTTTTACTTCAAGTTCTTGCACCAGTGGAGAACACGACCGGATTCCTCAGCTCTAAACTGGACATGACTCTCCTTGGCTGGGTGATTATGTATCTTTGTCTCTGTCTGGATGGGGTACACTGCTCCCTGGACTCATCTTCCAAGGATAAAAAGGGCTCCTCTTGCTCCTCCTCCCGATGGGACTTTATCCAAGGAGAGAGCGCCCTTTACAGGAAAATATCCGGACCTTCCAAACAACCCACGGAGTACTCCGGATTCAGACGACGAATCCAAAAGAAAATGTTACAAACCAAACAGAAATTGGAAGAACTGGACACGGTCGCCTCCGGTCTAAGTGCTCAACAACAGCCCCCAGTCGGCCTTGGGATGCAATTGTCAGCCCTGGGAAATAAGATTGAGGCCATCAAACAAAAACAGGCCTTCATCGGCAAAAATATTAAACTTCAAAGCTCCAAGCATTTCAAGGACCTCCTTCAAATGCGTCGCTCAGAAATGATGTTGAAACGAGGAGGTGGGGGTGGGAGTCGGGAGCCAGTTATTAAGGAAGACTCCTCCCCTTTGACTGACATTTCTCTCAATTTAGACCCAAAGTTGTGCCTGGAAGTGGCCAAGAATTTGTCTCTTCTTCTCCTCCGAATGGACTCGACTTGCCATTCCGATATATTTCTGATTACTTGTAAATCTCTGGCTCAAATTGCAACATCTTGTCGACCCCCCATTGCACTTGGGGCCATATTTACTCCCCCTGGACTCATCTCCCTCCTTCTTAATGCGGTCGGATCGGATTTTATTCGACAAAAGAATTGGAGCTCGCCTTGGATTTCTCATGCCGGTAATTAATTAATTAATTAATTAACTTATTATCAATAATTTAGTTTGTGATTGTTTTAATAATCTAATTATTTTGGTACTAGTCATGTGCCTCATTCAAGACATTTTGGAAGGAGAAAAGCTGTTCCCATCCAAAAGAGGAGGGGGAGGATCCAAAACTTCGGAGACTGACACAACCAGCCATCCTCAAGATATCATGTCCGGTGTGGAAGAGGCGGAGCAGGAAAGACCCACCGCTCCAGTTCCACCTCCAAACAATGAAGATGGCCTCGATCTGACCACAATGGACGAAGACATCGCTCTAGCCATGGCCATGGATGTCGTGGATGCGGAAATGTCGGCCGAAATGGCTTCCGAGCTTACAGGAGAGGACAGTGAGAGTGGTGGTGGAGCTAATCATCCCACTTCAGTCCCCATGGACATCTGCTCCCTCTCCGGTGGATCCGAAGATGACTCTGACATTGACGAGATCTCGGTTCATTTCGCTCTTCCCGGCACCATCCAGGAGCACACTCATTCCCTTCCTTCCGCTGTTTTGGAAGATTCTGAGGGGGCTCCAGTCCTTAAAAAGATAAATAACTATTCCGCTGCCACCACCAACTCCCAGCTGCCCAAGAGATTGTCACCCTGCTGCGCCACGAGCTTGTCCACAGCTCTGGATGCCCGCCTGGAAGGTAAGGTTAGGTTAAGCCTTGGATAAGGTTAAGGTCAATTGTAGGATTTGCCATAATTATTATTTTATATTTGTTAAACTTGAAGTTGGAGTGGAGAGCACGACAGAAATCAGACTTCGAATGATGGCCGTGGTTGACTCTGAACTACTCAACCAATCCCTTAAAGCTCCCATCACAGTTCCAGAGCAGGTACTCAAGTCCTCTGCAGCCGGAAGTAGGAGGACCAGCAGCGAGGACATCCCGCTCCCGAGAGACTCTTCCTCCTCTTCCACCACTCTCCTTTCCGACTGCTTTGAAAAGATATTTGGGATGATGGCCTCTGAAAACTGCAGGTAAGAAAATTTTAAACATGTTGAGATTTAACCTGTATTTGGGGCACCTTGGCCCACCACACTGCTCGAGCTCTCGCAGAAGTTAACTAAGAGATGGTGCAAGAATTTCTAAATCAATGTCTAAATCCTTGTAGCATCAGCATTGAAAAAGTGCTTCAACTCTGGATAAGTATCAATGTGGAGTTGGGTGGTGCTGGAGAGTCGCAAATGATGAGTGATCAGGAACTTAAACCTCTCATCCCCCTCTCACGCGCTTCCGTGTCATCACTCATGTCTGCCTTTACCAAGTAATATACAATCTTATTTTAATAAAAGATTTCACTAATTAATTGATGGATTTGGTCCAGAAATTCTGGGATTGGTGTGCAAGAATGGGGTCTGGCTTTCCAGACGCTGGTCCTGGTGGCTAATCAACGCTCACTTTCCTCTCCCCATGGGATGTGGCTGACCATTTTGAGTGACCCCTGTTTTCCTGAGATGATTCTTAGATTTATTTCCGGAACTGGGATGCATTTACAGAAAAATCATATTGTTTCCGTGAGCAGTCACTTATTTGTTTAGTTTGAAGAACACTCGGTTCTTTGTAATTGCTAATCAATCAATGATTGCTTGTTGTTGGTTTCCTTTCAGGCTGGTCCGACGGTGTGTCAACACTTTTACAATTTCCTTCTCCGACTCCGCCATCTGAGTGCGGGTGAGTTTTAGCCGGGATCTAGGATTTTATTCCTTCTAATAGTCAGAGTCAGAGTAATAACGTATTTATATCTGAATAATGTAGACACGCCATGGACATCTTGTTTGAAAGAGATTCTTCTCCGGGTACTGTCCCTATTCCTGTCGGGTCCCTTTCTCAACACGGACTTCCCACTGGATGCCTTTAACAAGTTTTTAGACCGGATTCAAACCCCGGATCTTTCCTATGTCTCTCCTGCCACAATTATCAGCATCATGCAACAATTGGGTAGGATTAACAATATCATTTGAGTTGAGGTGTGGGCCTTGTTATTTATCTTGTTATTTATTGTTATTTATTTCTCCTCTCTCCAGCTCAAATCCTGCACCAGTACATATTCTGTCCGAATAAATTGAAAGTGAAATCAGGTGGAGAAATGAAATCTCTCCACTCCACCTGCTCCTCCTCCACTTCTTCCAAAGAGGACAATAAACCAGCCAAGCCACAGAGTTTTGATCACGTCATGTTTAGATTAATGTCTTTTATGGCCTCCTTTGTCAGTCTTCCATACAAAACTACGTCCACGGTGAGTCGGAAGGAAGATAATTATTAATAATTCCTTTAAAAATAGGATTGTAACTAATTGCTATTTTGTTTGAATAATTGACTCCTCCAGTCTGAAACCACGGTGCAAGAATTTCTAAGTCAAATGTCCAAATCCTTCCAATTAACGGAGACTGAGAATGTCCTAGTCCATTATGTCGCCAAATGTGGGGAGAATCAACCCAAAACTATTGCCGACATTGGTGAGTTGTTACTTGCTCTCCTCATCGCTAACTTATTATTTAATCAATGTCCTTCCTTCTTGATCTTGATAGTGCTACAAATGGAGTCAACCATGATGCGAATACTATCCGTGCTGGCGAATCCCAACAATATCAACGTCCTCGTAAGTGGGGACTTGTTGTCCGCATTCAACATCATGGAAACATCTGTACCAAGTACCGTGGTGGATGCTGTGATACATCTTTTTTGCAAGTTACAAACTTCCGTGTCCCAACCCGGTTGGCTCATTGAACCCATCGTTAAATTTCTTGGGAGTAAGTCACTGTAGTTATTCATGTTATGAGTGCTTTCACTCAATTCCACTGGTAATAAATTAAATTCCTGTACTCTTTGTTTAATAGAAACTGCATACGATGACTTTTGTTGTCCATTTATCGTGTCCGAGACATTTGTGTTGATGGTGCTTAAAGTTATCTCATCCGAGGACAATCTCCGACAATTCGTTGAGCTCAAATGTGTGGAAGCCGTCTGTGACAAGTTTGTCGTCTCAAGTAGACGATTCTTTTCTTCATGTCCCAGCTTCCTCAGTATTCTGACCCAGGTGAGGATTAAGGCATTTATCGTTATTTAACCAGGATGGTAAATCATTCATTTACTCTAATTTAAACCCCACCAGTATATTGGAAGGACGGACACCAACGCCCTGTTTGGAGGCTCTAAAAAGCTCAACTCGGAACCCATTGAGATTCAGGAGGGTCAAATAAATGTGGCTCCACTGGGAATTATTACCTCCACCAATTTTTCTGCTCATCCCTCGGATGTCCTTCTCCAATCCACACCACCCCACAGGTAAGACAGCCATTAATACTTGTTAAAATATGACATGTACTAAACATGCTGCTAAAACTCACCCACAGACGAGCCCGAACTCCGGTTTGGTCTTATCATTTCTTTCCGGAAGAGACGTACTTGGAACTTGTGATAACTTTGCCTTGTGCCATCCTTTTAAAAGAAGTTCATATCGTACCACACATGACATCCCTCTCAAGTAAGAAATAGAATAGCAGTCTCTCCAACTATTTTAGCTAGTAATGGATAAGAAGATGATTATCAATGTTAATATTATTTGGCTAGCTTGTCCATCAGCCGTAATGGTTGAAGTGTCTCGAGACCAGAGCAACACAACGCTGCCCATGGGACCACCCCTTAACTGCTCTGGGATGTCTAATATCATCATTCAACTCCAGCCTGAGATTGCCACCACCATCCTCCTGCGACTCTTTAAACCTCATGACTCCAATAACCTGGGTCTCTCTCAGATAAGGCTCCTCGGCTCTACCACCTTCTCCGAGGCCGCACTTCAAGGACTCTCCGCTCTGGACAGTGTCAAAAGCTTTGAGTCCAGTGCCCATTGGCTATACATCCTGGATCGGGCCGTGCAAGTGTCCAAGTCCAATAATAGTGATGGGAGCTTGTGCCGTCGAATAGTTGAGACGGCCGTGAGTATTCCGGACGTCCTGGAGTCCTGCTACTCCATGCTCATTGCTCCCGTGGGGAATGGGAAAGCTCAGGACATTTATCTTCCTCATGTCACTTCCGTCCTCTTCCAATTTGGTAATCTGCGCCACGACGTGAGCAAACAGTTGATGGATGCTCTTCTTGGTCCTGTTCAAATGGGACTTCATGGTAATACATGGATGGACACCAAGATTGGTGGTGGAGATTAGTCCTTAATTCCTTGGTCTTGGTTTAAACTTTGCTTTCTTTGTTTTAGGAATGGTGGCGACAAACCCGGGGAGCACTGGATCCAGTGGACTCTCCCAACTTTCTACCGTGGTTGAATTATTGTACAAATTGTGTGTTGACATTCCTACCTGGGGACTCAGCAATTTAATGGTGATGGTGGGATGGCTGGAAAATTGTGCCGACAATGCTGGGGTGAGACCTTATATCCCTTATTTATGTCACAGTCCAGCTTTGTGTTTAGTTAATGCAACTATATTTTTTGGTTATCTTATTCAGAACGTGAAATGTTCCGTGGCCACACCCTCGTATTTCCAAGTCATTGCTGCCTCCCTCTGGCAAATAGCTTCCATCGCAAAGACTGATCTTAGTGAGATTTGCACTCCCAAACTTATTTGGTAAGCAAGCATATTTTACTGCCAGATGATTGTACCAGTACAATCAAAAGTACAGTTGTACTTTTTAACAAAATTGTTCTTGTCCTTTTACGCTCCTCCAGGAAACTGTACAAATGGTCGCTAAAACTGGATGGTAAATCCGAGTTGAAGACAGCCCTTGACCACGTGATCTGCTCCATTTGCTACTCCAAACCTCAACTCTTCCTTTACATCATGAGCCTTTTGGGACTTGTGAAACCATCCTTGGAATCCCTCTCAGCAGCCTCCTCCCAGCAGCAGCCTCCTCCCATTGAGGAGCTCATCTATTCCTGGTGGGAGGAGGAGGAGAGCTCCATTTGGACTCGACTCTCTCTGGAAACTGACTTGGCCTCCATCACATCCTCACTCTCTCCCAGTAAACTCCTCACTCTGGCACGTGCCTCTCAAAGTCCCATGGCCGCCCGTTTGTTGGGAGCCTCCGGATTTCTTCCCCTACTCAACTCCGCCATTCTTGGCTTCTGGAGTTACTTCACCCTGAAATGGACTCATCCCATGGAGGGTGGGAGTGGGAGTGGCATCATTTCCTCAGACTTTTTAATCTCCATTCTCTCATTTTATGGGGAACTCTGCTCCATAAATGATCTCAAGACGTGGTTCGGGGAGAATGGGTCGGGTTGGTGGCTTCCACTCTTGAATCTGCTCTCCTCCCTCCCTGCCTCACTCAAGGCCACTTTCTTTGGCTCCTCCAACATGTACGAGTTGGAGGGTGTGATTATCCAATTCTTGGCCAAGTGTTGCTGGTCACATCCCGCGAATCAGAAGATCATCGCCACCTGTCTCAGAGAAATCATTCTCACACAGAAATCATCTCCACACAGTGAGTTACTTTGATTTGTTAAGGATTAAGTTTGAGTTATTAATGACACCATTTTAACTTTACAGAAGCGGTATTTTTGCACTCAATGTCCTCATTTTGTCGCCGACTCCTTATTCAACTCCTTCTGGAGAATGAGAAGGTTGTCGTACATATCAAGAATGGGTCCAAATATCCATTGAAATCCCCACCTCACAGTCTCCAACTGAAGGATAAGCATCCCTGCATGGGCGTGGGAGGTGACGCCCTTTTCCACATGTCCACCCATTCCTCAGCTGGTGAGCTCATGGGTCTCATTGAGCCACAAGGAGTTAAATTAGAAAAACTGGCCGTGGCTGCGGCGGAGCCCAACCGATTCCTTTCCCTCCTCCGAAAGGAGCAGGGTGGACTTGCAGAGGCCGGTTTGGAAATGATTGATCAAATGACGATGGCCATGCAGTCTGGAAATGCCGCCAAGGATAAGAGAACTCCATCTGCCACTCCAACTGGACCCGAGGCTGTGAAACGACCAATCAAAATGGCTGCCAAAAAATTGAAACCCGAGTCTGCCCCGGGTCTTCTGGACCTCAAGATTAATGGAGATGGGGATAAGGGCAAGGGACCCGTCTTGGTTTTGGAACTTGAAGAATTTCCAGATGTCCCAATTCCGGGCAACATGTCACTCTCCACACTAATGGCAGCAGTTCGCGTCCAGAAGCCGGATGCCTTCCTGGACACCCTCGTCTTTTCTATTCGACCATCCTCCGGCCATTTACTCGAGTCCTCCTCCGCCCGGACACCTGGAGTGTTGCGTGTGCCACCTCTTCCTTCCACTGTAGAAGTATTCTCAATGTTGGGTGGACTAGGACTGTTGGCCGCCCATCTTCCCATCGTCTACCCGGAAACACTTCGTCAAATCGCGGGTGGAAGCCGATTTCCTCCCGGCTCCGTGGGTGTGGTCATGAACAGCATGTCCATGTTGGATAAGGACTCCCCAGGAGTGAGCATGGGGGACTGGGTCAAAATAGAGGCGGCTGGAGAAGATGATTTCTATGATGACATGCTCGACTCCATGGTCGCATCCACTCCGCTGGCTAAACGGGCTCCGGGACTGAGACAAATTGCTGTCACACCCGGAATCCCTTCACATTCCATGGCTGCCTTTGGACTCTTCCTCTCACTTCCCAGATTCTCCGAAATACTGCTGGGTAAGATAGTAATTAATGACTTTTGTACCATGACCTGACTGAGCTGATCCTATCTTTATTTGTGCAGGAGAGCGAGTGGGAGCCCAGTGCATGCTCCGCCTGGTGATGGGAGTGACGGATGATGCGGATGGGAACGATATTTTTAACTCTGCTGTGGCTAAAAGCTTGCCAACCCTCCCATTCCAAGTGCTGACTCATTTATTGGATGTCCTACCCCGGGATGGAGAGGAGGGACGTAAGTTGCGAAAGGTTATGGTGGATGTACACGCGACCCACTTTATCCTCGCCTGTCTCGCCATTTTTACTCATCAACCCTGTGATCCCATTCTTGTACCTGGACTCCAACATGAGGTGAATATAATACCAGGATTTGTTTAGTTTTAGGCTCGTGGGACCACTCATTTATTTTGTGTGTTTGTCAGTTGGTAATTGCAGCCACGAAAGCTCAATCCGGCTACACGGATGGAAAAGCAGGAGCCGCCACGACGACAACGACGCATCAAACCACCCACAAGTCAGATGATAAGTCTCACCTCTACTGGGCCAAGGGCACGGGATTCGGCACGGGATCCACGGCACAAAGTTGGGATCTGGAAATGGCTCAGAAAAAGACTCAAAATGAAGAGGAAAACGTTACCGTCCTACTTCATCTCCTCTCTTCCTACATTTATCCCAAAATATCAAGGAAAAATCCTGGTTCTGGATCAATCCAGCTGGAAGAGGAGGTTCAAACTCAACCTTCCACTCTGCCCGACGTCCTCATTGATCTCTTGAGAACTTCTGCTCTCTTCATTTCCATTGCAGGCTATCTACGCAATGATTCTGGTGGGTGGATAGGATATTCCCATTTAATCAATAATATTAGTACTATAAATTATTCTTGTGTGCTTTCAGTGTTGGACATGTCTCGTCATGTTCCACTTTACAAGGCGATCCTTGAGTTCCTGCGGTCCCTAGTCTCTAGTCCGCAACTCCTCCCACTTTTGGCTCCTTGGGAGAGAAAGTCTTTCAAATCCGGTTCAGG
Organism: Folsomia manolachei; assembly: GCA_036491905.1. Classification (NCBI taxonomy): domain Eukaryota; kingdom Metazoa; phylum Arthropoda; class Collembola; order Entomobryomorpha; family Isotomidae; genus Folsomia; species Folsomia manolachei. The sequence continues at coordinate 25,678 of JAAXNX010000313.1, forward strand.
GGACGATCAATGCATTTCCGTTCTCCTCACCAAGATGAAGGAAGTCGTGGACAACTACTCCAAAAGACTGACGTGAGTGGGGTGGAGGAAATAAAGTTTATTTAATAAACAAATAACGATGTACATTTATTGACATATATTCTTGTTTATATATTTTGCAGTAGCAATTTAAAAGGAAAGGGGAAGAATCAAAAGACTGCTGTGAAATTACTGGAAGAGTTGGATGATGAGGGACTGGCTGTTCTTATACCAGGTAAATATACTTGACCAGCTTGTTTCCGTTATTGCTTATGTCATTATTAATCTCTTCATATTTTATTCATTTACTTCAGACATTCAAATGACGGCAACACTTGTGGAGGTACGAGTCCATTTCCTAACTAGTGTCAGTTTCTCCTGAGTGAAAGTAATGTTTCTTTGTAAATATAATTCCAGAACGCAGTGGCTGAGCTGGTCAAGAAACGTAATCCACAGGACATTGAAATGGCCACGGACGCCTCATCCCTGTCTCTTGTTCCTCCTCCAACCAAAACACTGGAAGAACGATACATTGAAGACATGAAGAAACTACAATTTGGTAAGTAACTGCTCTTAGATTTAGAGAAGGGCTCAATAATTATTAATTGCAATTAATTTCTCCAGCATTTTATGAGATGATAGCAGAGGAGGATGAGAGTTCTACGGGTGGAGGGATCCGATTTACGGTTCCCTACCATTATGAGAGCAATGTGAGAACATCTTGGTCTCGAAGTTCTGCCTCCCGACTCAAACGACTTGCTCAGGAGAGTGTGACCCTCTCCTCATCCCTTCCCATTGCGTATGGATCCACAATCTTTGTTCGCTCGGACAATGATCGATTAGATGTCATGAAGGTAATCATTTTATTGATTACAAACAAACTATGGCAGTAATCACTAGTAATCAGAACCTTGAATAATATGGTATTGTTTCCTATTGCAGGTGCTAATAACGGGTCCCTCCGCGACACCCTATGCCAACGGATGTTTTGAATTTGACGTATTTTTCCCCAACGACTACCCCCAATCGCCAATGCTGATTAATCTGGAGACCAATGGGAGACAAAGAGTCAGATTCAATCCCAATCTATACACGGATGGAAAGGTAAATTAGGCGTGGTCTGTATTTGTAAAATTATAGAACAATGTTTTTGACTCTGTTAATCATTCTCTCTCTCATAATGTGTCCAGGTGTGTCTCAGTATTCTTAACACGTGGCATGGTCGTCCTGAGGAGAAATGGAATCCTCAGACCTCCTCCCTTCTCCCCGTGCTGGTGGCGATTCAGTCCCTGATCCTCAATGCGGAGCCCTATTTCAATGAGCCAGGCTATGAAAAGAGTCGAGGGACTGAGCAAGGGGAGAGGAATCATCAAGAGTATAATGTCGGCATTAAAATAGCCACCCTCGAGTGGGCCATGCTGGATCAACTACGACACCCTTCACCCTGCTTCAAAGATGTGAGAACTAATTTATCAATTTAGTCAGAGGGATAAATGCACACCCACTAACTTTGGCTTATCTTCTGTCCCTAGATAATTCAGCGTCACTTTTGGATGAAACGAGGAGAGATTTTATCTCAGCTGGATGAATGGATGGAGGACATTGTCACCGTCTGTCGCAATGATAAGCGAGCTGGGAAAAGTGTCACGGGTGCTGCGGACCCAGTCACGGTTTACAAGGTAGTTGACAATCGATATTATTAATCACCCAGTTGAGATGTGAGGTTGATTGTATTATTATGCCTTATTATGCCTTATTTGCAGAACAATTTGAACCACTTGAAGAAGGAATTTCTGAAGATGACGCCACCCCCAGGATTGGAGGGCTTGGTTGATTTATTCCCTGCGGAACTTGGCGGTGCAGGAACTTGTGGCTCATCCCCTCCTACTGCCACCCCATCTTCTTCTTTCGCAGCGGTTGCAGAACCTCCTTCAGCACCAATTTCTGAACCTAGTGCCAATGTGAGTGGTGCAGGGACGGCGGAAGGGTTGAAACCCACTGGTGGGAGTGGCCCAGGGGAGCAGGATGAAGATGAGAAAATGAGTGTGGATCTTTAACTCTTCCTTCTATTTTAATAGCACAGCATTTGAGCCATTACCTTGTACTCTACTGGCTCCATTTATTTCTCTATTTATTAATTTATTTTCAATTGCTCTTCAATCATTTTAATGAAGGGCTTTATTTAATTTTATAACTTACTCATTTATCATCCTCCTTCTTCCTCTTCTTGTGGATGATATTTGATACTTATTTATTTAGCAGGAGAGTCTTATCGTTTCCTTTTTCAGCCACTACGGCATTGTTTCCGGTTCTGTCTGTATAATGCATAGAGCCATTTTCGTATTAAGTTAAGTCTGCTAAACAGATGAAGGTACTCCACAGGTGGAAGTGGACATACTAGGAGGAAGAGTGAGCCACAAAGATGCCTTGGGGGGATTAGATTGTTGTATTTGAAGTAACCCCACTACTTGTTGGTAGAATAGTTAAGCTAATATTAATTAATTTAGTGCTGAGGAGCTATATAATTCTAAATTCTAATACTATCCACTACTACTAATTTATTCTAATAATAAAGCAGAGTTTGTGATACCATGAAATTAAAGAGTAAGGGTCAAGGGTTGATTTGTTCCATGTCCCCCAGAGGAATCTCAAGTTGCCTCCATTTACCAGACAGGCAGCTGACAAATGACTCACTCATCAATGTCAACCCTTCCTCACTGTTTCTGGTTCTGCTCTGATTTAATTTAATAAAAATACTAGATAAGCAGGGGAAGGAGGGCATGGATAAGCTAGTACGCAGTCCCCCTTTGTCCCAGCACCACACCCAATACTAACCAGGAGTTGGCTACTAGTAGTCAGAGAGAGCAGAAGTTAGTATTATTAAGAATATCTGACTTGACTGAGGGATAAGTAAGATAGTAGGATGATGGGGTTATCCAACATCCTCCTCCTGAGTCAACTGACAGGGAACATCGGCGCCCTCATCCTCTCCCTCTGCATCACCATCCCCATGTCCATACACGAGGAGGACTTTAGGTAAGGTTCTGATATATCTCTTATCCTCTTCAGATAAGATCTTACCTCTCCTCTCTCCACTACAGGGGTCACTGCCTCCTATTCTCCGTGGGGGAGTGGCAGGAGACGGATGGTCAGTTCCTCGTGTCCTGGGCCTCCGCTGGTCTCTGTCACTACACCATCTTCGTGGGCGTCCTCGTCCTCATCGTCTCCGGAGTTCAAGTGTATCGTCTCTCCCTCCTCCTCTACCGGGGTCAGGACTCCTCCTTCATCTCCGCCTTCCTCGACGTGCTAGCCTCCGCCCTCCTCGCCCTTCTCACCCTTATCGCCGCCCTTATCATCACACTCGGATTCGAATTCTGGTGCAAGTCCATCACCAAACGATTCGAAACGTGAGTAATATGCAATTAACGCCTTCTTGGAGGTCATGTCTAATCCCCTGTATTTCTAACTCTAGTTGTGGTGACGCCCAGGATAACGAGATCGACAAGAAGGACGGTATCGACACATCCTCCTTCTACATTCAAATGGGGACGGCTCAGTTTGGGGCGTGGGCGAGTTGGGCAACTTGCGTGGGTCTCCTCGTCTTCTCCACCATCAAACTGTGGCGCTATCATCAGGAGGAGAACATGAGGGTGAGCATGGCCATTGCGAGGGAGAGACACATCAAAGGCACCAGTGGGGGTGGAGCACGGTCTCGGGAGGAGCCGGAGGGAGCACCCTCTACCTCGGATTCCGCCAATCTACTCGACTCCTCTCCCAATGGGACGGGGGCCAAGAAAAAGAATGGGGCTTCCGGTAAAAGACCTGGAGGAACTGATCCAGCCATTCATAGCATCTAGGTCTCTCCTGGTTGGGGTCATCTCACGTGTACATCGACGAACAATAGGTAGGAACAATAATTTCTTGTATTTTTGAATAGTACCCATCCATCACTCCACATTATTATAGGACAACTTACTCTACCTGTAATTACCTAGAGTGTAAATTACGAGTGCTCCTAGGCTAGTTAATTATTTGGAGGGAGGGGCCCTGCTACAGATGTTACAGATCGTTCATTATGCTATAAATAAGAGTCTAACAATAGTATGAGTATGTTACAGAGCTAATACCACATCAAAGATAGCTTAATTATTACATCATTTACGGAAGTTGAGATTGTAAAATAAATAAAGTGATTCACATCTACACTGTGGTGGGTAGTCATTTTATTCCCAAATATAATTGGTCAACAGCCGAAAACTAATAATATAAATATAATAATATAAATTCCTCTTTTACTAAAGTCCCCTTGAAATACCCACCTAATTGTTATTGCCATTTGTGTGATTGTCCCACCACGTAATCTCATGAATCATAAAAGGTTGAGCAATTAAAGCTACCAGCTAGTACTCAGTGATTAATTAATTTAACCAAGCACCGGGTCCATAATCTCCTACAAAACACGCCAACTAACTAAATTTAACTAGTCTAGCCCCAAGGTTTCGTAAGTACTCCAGCCTCACAATGGGAGAAATGACTGATCTCAGCCAAAGTATAAGTTCATACATGGATATTTTAGTGAGCAACCACCCTTCCAGAAGGGAATAGCGAGCACACCACCAACCACTCCCACACCGTCGATAGTCCTCTCGATACACGGCACTGATACAATATTTGGACATCGTTGTGAAGGACTTCATCGTTTTACTCGTTTTCAATGCATGCTCAATCCCACGGATCAGGTCATTCGTTTTAAATATCAGGATCATGGGACGAGGGACACTTTCCAATATTTCAGATATTTGTGGCAAATAATTCCCGATATTCTTACGAATCTTTTGCTCCTGGAATAATAATAATTATTATTATCATAATAAAGAAGTATAAAGTCCCGTAAAATGAACCCACCTCTTCCGGAGTAACTTTCCTAGAAACCCCGTCCTTCGAGGACAGCGACTCCCACGACCTTGCCGTGACCATGCAAGCAAAAAGTCCGTACAGCTCCCCAACCCCCAGACAACTTCCCCATTTCTTAATGCCATTCACATCCGAATTTATAATACTCAACCAAAATTGGGCGTAGTTGTAGCGAAACTCGGGAGACAGCGTCTAATATTTAAGAAGATAACAATCAAGTCACTTGTATTTCGCGATAGCTAAAGGACTCACCGTGTAGAGACCATGATCCAGCAGAACAATTTGAACCCCACCCCCAGCTGCGTCTCGGTTAACCATTAAATTCCCTGGATGTGGATCACAATGAACGAAGCCATGAGAAAATATCATTTCGGAATACAATCTCCCCAACTTCTCCGTCACTTCCATCCCAGAAATCCCATGGCGTTGAAGATACTTTAAATCATTTATCTGTCCACCCTCCACATACTCCATCACCAGTACTCGCTCCGTGCTGTACTTCCAATACACTTTGGGAATTTTGAGCCAGTGGCAGTGGGACATTAAATTTCTAAGTAACTCTGCATTCCTGTTTTGTCGGAAAAAAGAACAAACAAATATGGGTTGGATTGGTCGCTTATAAAACTCCTACAAATTCTACCGTGCTTCGTGAAGAAAGTCCAGCTCCAGCGGCAGATTCTTTTTCGTTTCCTCCACCAACCAGAGAAGTTTGAAATCTGGGAAGATTAGGGCGGCCGTCCGAACGAGTACCTCCATCGTTTTCATGTCCACATAAGAATGCGCCCGAACATTGGCGTGTTGAACTTTGACGGCCACGAGTTCCCCAGTGGATCGGAGTCGTGCCTTGTAAACCTGCGCCAGAGACGCAGCCCCCAGTGGGGTGTCCGAGTCAAACTCTGAGAATAGTTCGGAAGTGGAGGCAATCTTGAGATCAGATCGTATGACGGAGTAGACGTCGTCCAGGGAGGAGGAGGGGGCTTGAGAGTGGAGGATGCTGAGCGTGGAGATGTATGGGGGTGGGAGGAGGTAATCCAGGGCCCCCAAGTGTTGACCAACCTTCACGAATACTCCGCCATTCGCCTTACAAAGGTCGAGGAGACGGACGGCGCACCGCGTGTGGGTCTGTCAACCAATAATCAATCCATTAGAATTAAGGTAACAACTCAAGGAAGTTGCTTCAAATACTAATTCCTGACCTCTGTCCAAATCCGTTTGACCTCTTCCGGATCCTGGGGCATTTGTCGGGAGTAGACGCTAAATTTGTAGTCAGCCGTTATGGCTCCAGCCTGTGAGCAGATGATAAGACAAGGATAAGTCAAGAATCTTGACTCAAGATTGGGAACTAATCTAATTACAGAACTAATCAACTGGAACTGAACTTACGGCAATGACAGCTCTTCCCAGACGAACGGCGCCGATGGAGTTAAAATCCCAATTATTGAGAGCCAGAGTCAGGAGACTCCCACCCCCCAATAGACCACTCCCAACCAGGAACACACGACGGAATCTAGACATTATTTTATTCTCTATCTCTTTATAATCTCACTCTCCTATTATTTGGTTCTACTGAAGGCTTTGCCATAAAAGTAGCTGGGCAGCCAGTTGAGTAGTTGAGCTCCAGTTGGACCCCCTTGGCGTCATTTATAGGCAGTCCATAACTCAATATTTAATTACAGACACTACAGTTATCAATTTAAATTCTAATTCACCGACCGACTACTCCATAATTCATGAGGAATCAGCTGAGTTGTCTCCCACTTGCCCCAACCCTTTGAATTCCCACCCGCCAAAAAATATCTTGGCCTCACTCCCGCACCAACAAGCAACACTCTTTGTCGCCCAATTCAGTTCTTTCTTTGTAATTGAGCTGAACCCAAAGATAAGATGGATATCATTCCCGATGAGCCCTTGGAAGAGGAGGAGTCTGACGTTGAGAGTGACATTGAGAGTGAGGAGGAGGACAATTTGGATTTCATGGCGTCCATATCCAAAGCCACTTATTTGGATGCGGAAGGACTCAACAATGCCGTCGTCGCCCTTCAACGAGTTTACAGGGAGCGGGATCTCCCTCTGCCACCCCCACTCCCTCCAACACCAGCCCCACTCCCACCAGCATCACCTCCCAAACAACAACACAACCATCAAGAGGAGGAGGAGGAGGAGGAGGCTACTACGTCAGCAATGGAAGCCACCAGCTTTACTCCACCCACAACCAGCTCACAATCTCGTCGATCCCAGCTCCTCTCCCTCACCCCTCCTTCCAATGGGGGCAGAATGGTAAGCTTCAATCTAACCAGTTGACCAGTTGACACCAAATTACTTAATCATACTCCATTTGCCGCAGGAGGAGGAAGAAGAGAAGAGGGAGGAGGAAGACAAGGGTAGCTCCAACTGCGAAGTAGCAGGTCCGAGGGTGGCAGAGGTAGTAGGGGGAGGAGTAGTGGTGGATAATTTTGATATCCTGAGCCAAAGACTTCCATCCCAGTCCCAATGCGTGTCCGAGGAGGAGGAGGAGGATCCTGCTACAGCTTCCTTCCATGCCCGACCATTTGAGGAGATTGCGGAGGATGAACTGGGAGAAGGGGCCGGAGTCACCGCCACCCCCGCCAAGAAACATGTTCATGTAAGTAGTTAGGTTAATCCTCCAAGAATATAGGCTCAATTTTATAATCTTTACCCCCAACATTTAATTATTCGCCTCTTTTTGGTTGTCCTACAGTTTGCGGAGGAGATAAAACGTGAGCCGGACCTATCCTCGGACTCCTCCTCCTCCAGCTCCGGACAAGACTCTGACATTTCATTGAGTGAGGAGAAGAGCAAGAAGACTGAAGAGAAACAACCACAAGAGACCCGTCGTCGGAGTCAGCGGAAGAGAAGATCTCCTCCCAGGGCTACATTTCATTATGCCGCCTCTCAACCCGCATTGGCCATGGAGGAAGGTGTGGGTGTGTCTAGTCCTGTGATTGGGTCCTCCAAAATGTTGAAGAACTCCAGGGCCACCCAGAAAAGGGCTCACACTCAACCCATGGACGACTTGATCTTCCTACCCAATCCATTTGCAAAGGCACATTCCTCCACGCCCACCACAACTCCAAGAGGAGGAGGAGGAGGAGTAGTAGAGCTGGAGGAGGATGGAGGAGGAGTAAGCTCAACAGAAGACGACCACGCCCAACCTCTAGTATTTCAACCTTGTTTCGTTCAATTGGATGCTCTTCATTTGGAGCCGGTGGGGTGAGTCTAATGATTTATTTCCTAT